>CAAKMY010098581.1:1235-16411 GCA_901111285.1 Corrigiola litoralis | reverse complement strand
ACATGCCACTTGCAAATGATAACAACCAAGTGGGACGGAGGGAGTATGACCTTAATATTTTTGTTAACAGCCTCTACAATACTGTTGGTTTGTGTTTTTAAGGAGACTATTTATGGTGTTGAATCTTGTACTTTGGCAATAAGGCTCTAGTTTCATCTTGAAAATAACTTTTTGGTCACTTTTGAATTCATTCGGTACACCGTATCGACAACTAATTATGTCATTTTGGGTAAATTTGGCTACCTACTTGGATCCCTTAGATCAATAAGGCCGCTTCAATCCATTTGGTGAAATAATCAATGTTATACAAATATGAAATGGTGCCCTCATGTTCCGATAAGATAAATTTCCATATTATGTTTATTCTCCATATAGAGAATGTCTATGGAGTTGTAAGAGTATGCTGGAAAATTGGGCGCGTATGTTGGAAAATAAAAGATCTGACACTTTTGGCATTTGTGCAACAGGCATGTTCCATTGCTCTTCCGTAAAAGTCTAGTCGCATTAGATTCTATTTTTTTTTTTTTTTTTTGAAAATAGTCGCATTATATTCTATGTGAGCATCCTGTTATTCATATGAGGTTTGCACACAATGTCTAGTACTTTATGTATTGTATTCTTTTCTCTTTCTGGCGAAACACAAAGGTGTTAATTCCTATGGTGGTTCTCTATAAATTTCCTCAATAAATTTTATATAGTGTGTAGCAAGTAGTCATAGGCCTGTTGTGTTTGTGTTGAAAAGTTAAGTGGATATGAACACGTAATTTTGAGATGGTGTATATCTGTGTACCATGGTTCTTTAGATGATGAATTGTCCTCATTCATGGTGTTGCACTATGTTGGATCATCCCGTCTACCTACAAAGATTGGCATTTTTTTGAGTTCGTCTCGTATGTTAAACTTGGAGGATAGTGTGAATACAAAAGTAAGCTTAAGAGGGGGTGAATTAAGTATGCCTATATGTCTTCTCATGTTTGCGGAATTAAAACTAGTTAAGTGGGACAATTGACAATTTGATGAACCAGTGATGAACCAATGGTGCATGTACCACCAATATTCAAGTTATAATCAATGGTGCTAGTGCTGGCGCATGTGCACACTAAGAAAACTATCAAGCATATAGTTATTGGTGCTAGCTAGTGATGGTACATCAATAGAATAAAAAAGGAACAAAATAAGAACAACAATAACACCAAGATTTAATGGGTTTCAACCTCAAGTCAAGGTTTACGTCCTCCCTACCACACCCTCAGTCAAATCCACTATGATAAAAAATGTACAACTTATGTCAGACCTTAACTCTAAGAACTAGACAAACTTATTGAACTCATATTAAGACTTCCCTTGACTAACTCCAGCAAATCCCAACACCTAACTATAAATGATACAAATGAATCAACTCAAATTTCTTCTTGGTGTGATACCACTATCATACCTTACAAACTCAAAAAAGAATACAAATAAATGTTATCTTATATATGCTTAGATACAATAAAATCTAGATTACCAAGAGATCAACACCTTCCTTAGTAAGTGGAATGAGAGAATGAAGAGCTTTTTGCTTTTTTAAAGACGTATGTGATGCCCTAATATTTCAGGACTATTGGTTGTCAATATTTTATTGGGCATTTTGTGTTTAAAAAGGTTATTTCCTTATTTATTATATTATTTCCTTGCTTCTAAGTTATTTGTCATATTTAATATCAGATAACTTTACAATGTTTAATTCAAAGCTTTTAAACTCTTAAAAGTTTATTTTTATTACAAATATACTATTTTAAATTGTAATCGAGTTTCGTTTGGTTCGAAAATGCCTTTGGGCTTGTATTCCTTAAAATAGGCATTTTTGGGCGAAGGAAGAGAACAAGATGGGTCAAACACCAAACCTCCCTTCTCCCACTAGTACTTATGACACCCGGATATTTAGTATAATTGGTGTCACTATTTTCTTGGGCTTGAGTCGTTTTAAAGACTATTTCCTTATTTAAATTCTTATTTCCTCGCTTTAAAATTATTTGTAGTAGTTTATACCAAATGAGTTTATATTAATTATTTTCGAAATTTTAAAGTCTTACAAGTTTATGATGGATTTATCAACACTATTTTAAAGTGTTCGGGCTTTGTTTTATATTAAAAACCTCTTTGGGCTAGTATTGCATTATAGAGGCACTTTTGGGCTAATGAAAAGGACAAGATGGGCCTAAACCCATCCCTCATTTTCCTAGTAAACCGTCCAAGGCTTATTTTAAAAAAACTCTCCCTCACAACACTCTCATCAGACGCATAACACAAAGGAGAAACCTAGGGTTTGCCTTTTGTTCCTAGTTTGCTCAAAACACCATTGTTAGTGTTCCTAAAGTTTGGTAAGTGCTTGAAAACCACTCCTAGTTATGTTTTCATGTTACTACTATTCCTTAATTGTTTAAAAAGTTTAGTTTTTTCTAAAGGTAAGAGATTATATGCCATTTCCAAAAAAAGAAGAACCAAACTTGGAAGTACAAGCACTATCCAAGTAAAGAATCAGTTACAAACTGATCAGAAAAACCATGCTTGATGGCATACAGTCTAACAGAAACTATGAATTTAATTCTCCTAACAATTTGGTCTGCTGAACATTGAACTTCATTAAAAACGCTAGTAAACCTAGCAAACCACAACTCTCCAATACAGGCAGTAAATGTACACCTAAACCATTATTTGTGCCAGCTTCTGACGTTCTTGTGCTCAGTTTTCCAATTCAGTTCATGCCTGAGACTCAACACATTCCTCCTGCTACCAGTCCATTGCAAGAGCTGATGCCAAACAGCCTTGGAAAAAGGATATTCAAAGAAAAGATGGCTAACAGTTTCAGAATTCTGTTTACACAGGATACATCTATTAACCAGCATGAGACCTCTTTTATTAATGTTGTCAATTGTAGCCAAACTGTTAGAAGCATCAAGAACTCCAAAGAAGGAATGTCTAGGAAGAACTGTAGCCTCCCAAAACACAGCATATCACGGTCTAATTGGAGCAACATCCCTGAAGAACTCATAAGCTTTCTGTACCTTGAATTTCCCCTGCACAGTCCAATCTTGAAATAGCTGCTTTACCCTGATTACACAACCAGCTTTGGCACTAAGTGGTCCATAAACAACCAGTCCTAAGAACATAATTCTTAATCCAGGCACACCAGACATCTGAGCAATTAAAATGCAACTTCCAAATCCATTTAAGCATAAGAGTCTTGTTCCAGCTCAACTACTCCTTAATACCCATACCACCTTCTTGCTTGGGTTTACAAATGGAGTTCCAACTTTTATAGACAATTCTTCAGTGATCAGCAGAGCTATTCCAAAGGAAGTCTTTACAAATCATGTGGATGTTCTTGATAACACTCTGAGGCAATAGCAAGCAAGTGTACCAAAAATTTTCTAAACCAAAAAGCACAGAGTTTATCAGCTGAATCTTACCAGTGTAAGACAACAAAGAGTTGGACCAGTGCAGGATTCTCTTCCTAATCTTGTTAACCAAGACTTGATACACATGAGAAGTGATTCTGGAAGAATTCAATGGAAGGCCTAAGTACTAAAAAGGAAAAGAGCCCTCGGACTAACCAGTTTCATATTAGATAAGCTGCTTCAAAGTATCATGAATCCCCCCAAAATAAATACAGGTTTAAGGGGATTTGCTGACAGACGAGAAAAAGAGGCAAAGTTGTTCATGACAATGGTTATAGCTTTTACTGATGGCAAATCAGCTCTACAGAAAACCAACAAGTCATCTGCAAACAACATATGATTCAATCCAACCCTTGAGTATTTTGGATGATTTGAGAAACCAGGAAATTTCCTCAAATTCCTAAGTGATCTTGAAAGCACTTCCATGCACAATACAAACAGATAAGGAGAGAGATGATCACTTTGTATAAGGCCTCTCTTCCCACCAAAATAACCCACATTGCATCCATTAATATTCAAGGAAAATTTGGCACCAGTGACACAAGTCATCACCCAATCTACAAACAATCTAGGGAAGTCAAAGTCAACAAGAATGTTCTGCAAAAAGCTCCATGAAACTGAGTCAAAAACGTTTTTGACATCAATTTTAACAATACATCTGGAGGAGATTGATTTTCTACCATATTTTCTAGCAAGCTCATGACTTACCAGAACATTGTCAAATAGACTTCTGTTTTCAAGAAAAGTTGACTGTTCTTTTCCAACCAAACCAGAGATAACATCCTAAATCCTCCCCACTAGCAGCTTACTAATGGTCTTGTAAATGGTGTTGCAGCATGAAATTGGCCTGAAATCCATTACTGAAACTGGACATTGAGTCTTAGGAATCAGAGCAATAACAGTAGAAATCACCTGTCTAACCAACTAGCCAGTTCTAAAGAAGTCTTTTATAGCTCTGCAATAAGTCCCACCCACAATAGGCCATGCAACCTTAAAGTAACCAGGAGAATAGTCATCAGGACCTGGGCTTTTATTCACATCAATAGAAAAAAAGAGCATTCTTAATATGAGCATCTGAAAAACTAGCAAGCAGAGAGCTATGCTGATCAGCAGTAATAACAACATAGTCAAGAAAGAGAGATGAATCATAGACCACAGTATTGGCTTCAGTCTCCAAAAGACCTTGATAATAGGCAAGAAAAGCATCAGAATTCATAGCCACAACATTCAATCCCTTCACCGTTAGAGATTTTACCAATGTGCTTTCTGACCTGATTCTCCTTGCACTTTTCAAAGAAATATCTTGTACCAGCACCAGTCATCTTAATATCCTGGATTTTGGCATTCTGAAAAAAGAAACTCATTTCAGCCTTTTTAAGAACAAGAAATTTCTTCCTGCACTCTTGTTCTGCTGTAATAACAGATGCATTCATTGGGTCCTCTTAAAGCTTCATTTTACAATCAGCAAGCTGGTTCCTGCATCCAGCTACTCTATTAGAAGTACCAGAAAAGGAGTTTTTGTGCAGATTTTTAAGCTGCTCTTTGAATAGCTTCAACTTAGTAACAAGTTGAAACATAGGGACACCATCAACACTCTGATTCCAAACCTGATGCACAACCTGCATTAAAGAATCATCCTGAGTCTTACAGTTAAGAAATCTAAAGGACTTCTTACTAACTGAGGCAGAATTTGCAATATTAATCAAGAGAGAGCTATGATTTGAAACACCCTCGGGTAAGAAATCAAAATCAGTGGTAATAGAAAAAAGAAACCATTGTCTATTAGCCAAAGCTCTGTCCAACTTGGCATAAACCTTATGCTCCACTTCTTGATGATTTGACCAAGTAAAGAAAGAACCATGATAAGGCAAGTCAGTCAATTGTGCTTGATATAAGCAATCAGTAAAAGCATAAATATCAACCAAGTTAGGAGAAGCAGGGCTGACTTTCTCTTCAGTTGATAAAACCACATTAAAATCACCTACACTAATCCATGGCTCCTGAATAGCTGAAGTGGCTAATAAATCCCTCCAAAGATGACCACTGTCATTGGAAGCATAAACAAAGGAAATCAAGCAAGAGAAACCAGAAATCAGATGATTTACTCTACATAAAATCATCTGATCAGAGATGCTCAATATCTTAACAGAGACTGACTGAGCCCTCCACAAAACCCGAATTCTCCCATTATAGTGACTATAATAATTAGAGCAAGAAAGAAATCTACTGAATCTTCTCTTAACAATTTTATTAGCCTTAGCAGCTTTAACTCTAGTTTCTAAAATGGCTGCTACATCAACCTTATTTTTCAGCAAGAAATCTACCATTTACTGCTGTTTAAGAGGTCATTAAACACCCTTATATTCCAAGAAGAGACAATCATTTGTCAGGGGGAAATAAATCTCCCCTAACCTCCTGAGCATGACTGGTGCTAGTATGCTTAGTAAACTCCACTGCATTATCTTCAGTCTCAGAATCAGAAGCTTCTGGATAATTGAGAGGTGAGAACTTATTAGCAAATAAAACCTTAACCTCCCCTCCAACTTTAGCCCTCCTCTTCTTGCTAGAAGGAGCACTAACAGGAGTAAAATCACCAGCTACTTCACTTTCCACCTCCTCTACAATAGCAATAGGGACAACAGTAGGAATAGTAATCTCAGCAGACTCTGGGACATGATGCAGAGGTTTATAGACTTTCTCTTTCAACTTCTAAGCTTTTGCAATCTGTCTTTTCTTAACTGAACAGTGGCGCTCATCATGGCCAAGCTTATTACAGAATAATAAGTTTAGTTTTAATATGCCTTGATTTTAAATAAACCATATGTATGCTTTATTATGATCTTAAACTATTTCTAGTGGTTTTTTTTGGAAGCGAAGGAAATGCAATAAATGAGTAGAAGGTTCAATTACAACCTAACCAAAATCATGAAGTTCAACCAATACACCTAGGTTGTCAAACAAATGGTTCACACAATCAGGTGTATTCATCCAAAAACTACTAGAGTTCAAAGGAATGTTGATCCTACAATGACGAGCTAACAAATCCGCATAAGAATTCCTCCCTCTTATAATATGCCTCAACTCAACTTGGCTCGTGGTGTTCTACAACGCCGTCCAATCCATATATAGATTCTTCAATTTATCGGTTGGATAATCATCTTGATTTATGGCTAAGGTGGCCATCTTCTTGTTCGAGTGAATCACTGCAACAACTTCATTAGTAGCACACCCCTTGAGAGCTTCTCGAATGGCTAATAACTTTGCAGTTAATGTATCTGTGGCCAGCAAAGTGCTTCCCTTTCCTTCCTGCCATTTTCCTTCGATATCCATACACCAAAATGCAATACATGCCATCAAAGTGTTTTTTAGCAAAAGAAGCTTTTACAAATAGAAAATAAGTCCCAGGGGAAGATTTTTTTAGGAGGGGGGTGAGGGTTGTCTGATCGAGTTGGTGCCGAAAAAAGGTTGGTTTTTGAGATGAATTTTTGTACTTGATAAGTGGCATTTTGAAGAAAATGTTTAGGGTTTGAGGAGGTTGTGTTAAAAATCCACTGGTTTCCGTACTTCTTCCATTGTAGGAGGAGAGGTAATATTCCTACTACCCAAAGAATCATACATAATTTTAACAGAATATTTACCAAAGGTAAAATCTATGTAAAAATTAAAAATATTATTTATAATGTCTGTATCCCCTGTGATAATCTCTCTTACCTCATTAGTCAAGCTAACAAATTTATTTCTAATTCTTTTGATCATGACAGATTTGTGAAAAAACCTTTTGTTAGAAACTCCCTTTTCTAGCCAATCTTTCTTGGTTCTAATTTTTCAAAATTCTTCCTCTTAAGCCAGGTTAGTAGCCAATTCCGCAAGAAGTGTGTCCTCCAAGTGATGAAGAGAGTCTGAAAAAGGGGTGTTGGGCAAGAGCTTTTTGATTACCATTTAGTCTATTCAAAATTTTACTGGTCATATGAAAAACATTTACACAATTATCTTTTGCCCAGTCTTAAATGCATTCAGTTAAGGAACATCCATCCAACTATTCGAGATAAGAGATTGGAATCCTGGTTCTCATTACCATTTGGTTTCAAATCTAAAAGGTTTGGTATTGTTGGTTTGGTTTGTGGTGCTTATTGTGGTGGTGAGTTTAATAGGATTATGATCAGAATAGGAACGTGGGAGGTTCAAAATGTGGGTCTCGGGGAAGACTGACATCCACTAATCATTAACCCAAGTTCGATCAAGACGACAAAAAATTGGTTTTCTCTTGCTTTTATTAGTACAAGTGAAACGTTGACCAAAGAATTTGACATCGAACAAACCACAATTATTCATACACTCAATCATTTTATTAGCACGAAATTTATTCAGCGGTTTACCACCTAATTTCTCACCTTGATTCATCACCTCATTGAAATCGCCTATTATTAACCATGGTATAGAAATGTTTCTAGAAAGACTCTCTAAATCACTCCAAAGTTCTTTACTACCCGGAAATTTTCACTGGCATATATCGCTGAAATGAAACAAGTAAAGGGGTCGTGTTTTACCTCTAAGAGTCCATGAATTTCATGTAGGTCATTGCTTATGGACCTAAGATTGATCCTAATAGTTTGCCACAACAAAGGTACTCCTTCACTGAATCCATGAGACTCTGCAATATCGTAGCCATCAAAAGGAAGGCCTTGGATGATTTTTTAAGTGTTGAGCTTGCTGGTGCGAGTCTCAGTCACTATTATGAGGTTTGGGTAATGCTTCTGCTTCAAGTGAGTGAGGTTATCCTCTAAGCCTGGACGACTGATGACCCTTGCGTTCCAAGCGATTACTGGTCAGCAATGTTTGACAGATCCGCGATCACGCCTCTTGCTTGGTCGTTCCGAGCGTCTAAGAGGTTGATCACAGTTTGACTCTTGTGGAAAAGGTCGATGTCTTCTAGGGGTTTCCGCAAGAATTTTGATTCCCGGCCTCTTACCTCGAGGAATTTCCAAGTGGCCTGACTTAGATTTGATTAAAAGATTTTCGGGTCCATGTCAATGCAAGACTATTGGTGAAATGTATCGCGATCAAGTTTAGAAATATTGATTTCCATATTGAGATGTCCCTTGATTGAGGGAGAATCGATACAAGATCGTTTGAGAACAGAAGTTCCTTGGGAAGGAAAAATGGGCAAACTTGCTCTTGTCGTGGGATCCATTGTAATTCTGGGAGAGTGGGTGTGGGTGGTTTTTAGGAAGTAAAGATTGAAATTTTGTAGCTGGGCGAATTTTTGTGGAGTATGGGCCAAGGAGGTGGTATTGGTGGCTGTTTGAATGGAAGAGAGAAGAGGGAATCGGGAATTTTGTGGCTGATCAGGTGAATGAGAAGGCTTTAGTATGCTTCCTCTGGAAAAAATATTCCATGCTTCTTGCAAGTTTCCTACAATCGGGTGTGGGATGGTTGGGGTGAAGATTTTTATGGAGACATCTATTTTTGTTAGAGAAAGCAGGGAGAACGCAGCTTGAAGATGGAATGAATGAATTGGGTTAGGATTGTTTCGTGAGAGGGTAAGTGTGGGCTGTCTAGGAGTATAATTGTGGGCTGTGTTTGTTTTGGTAGAGGGTGGACAAGAAACTGTAGGGCTATGGGTTGAAATGTTGTTATGGGCTTCTAGGTTGTTGGGCTCAACTGCAAGTATTTCAAAACCATTAGTACAAGGTCGTCTTGCGTTTTCATTTGGTTTGTTTTGAAATGTGGTGGTATAATTTTTGTAATTCTTTTTTCTTTGCACTGTTTGCCATGCATTTCCCAGAGAAGTTGGTTTTTCGTTGACTTTCTCTTTGCTTTTCCCTTGGATTTCAATTCTGACAGTATTACGGTTGATATCTGCTTGGCAACCTTGAGCATGATGACCCAGCTTTTTGCATTGACTACAACGTATCTCCTCATGGTAAAGTATTTCCTGCTTGAAACTATCTAGCCAGATAAAACTCCTTCTTTTTCATTGACATGTCTATTTCGACTAGGATTCTTGCGAATCTCATCTTGTTTTTGTCAATGGCTCCCATGTCTGCTCAGATGAACTTTCTTATCCCATTGCCTATTTTTTGAAGGTAGTCTTTTCTTTGGAATTCCACTGGGGTTTCCAGGAGGACCCAAATTGGTCTTTCAGAAAACACTTCTTCAGAGGCTTTGAAGCCCAAGGACCATTCTCGAACTGAAATATAGTAATGACCCAAAAACCATGGTCCATGTTCCATAATTTTCTTTTTATCTGCCAAAGCATGACAACGCACCGAGTATAAGCCTTTTCCAAGGGCAAAGAACTCCCATTTACTTGATGGTTTCCAAACTTTTAGTAGTTTCTCTATGAGTTAGTCACTAGAGAATGACTTACCCACCACCTTGAAGATGAATGCATTTTTCCAAGGAGTGAAGCATTCTGATTCCGGTTTAAACTGATCCCAAAGGGTGGACCTGTAAAGGTAAGAAGAAGTAAGAAGGGCTTGGGCTAGGGTAGGAGGGATGAGTGTGCCATGTTCAGTGGTTTGGACTGATGATACAACAGAGCAGTAGGTTATGTGATTATTTGGTTCGTGGGGGGTGATAGTTTGATGAAGGCTGGGCATGTGGGTGAGGTTTGTTTGGCCTTGAGTTTGTAGAGAAGTCGAGGATTCACCGGAGGAAGTTGGATTTTTTGTGAGGTTTTGGGGGTTGGTTGGTGAGGGACAGTGGGTTTGCTCTCTCTCACCTTCTCTTTATAACATCTCTCTAAAATTAGACAGAAGTGAAGTATTATGCCTAGTGGTTTTATAACATTGTTTTATTAAGTTTTAAGGTTTTAGGCATTGTTTGAAGCATGATTTTATGTGGTTTTTATAAGACTAGAGTTTCTAGGATTTGGTTTGGGGTCATGCGCATAAGCACCTATGGTTTTAGGGTTTGTGGTGTTTTGATGGTGTTGTGTGGTTGTTGGATGGCCACAGTGGCAGTGTGGTGGCTGTTGTGGTGGGAGGTGTTGATGTGGTGGTGTTTCGGTGGGAGGCCGATGTAACACCCCCGACTTCACGTGCTAGTTTTTTTTACCAACTTGTTGGCGTTACCGCCGCATTTGATGAGGCTCAAACGCGAGGCTAGAACTAATTAACTACTGATGTTAATCACAATCTGAACTATTTAAACTAGCGTTTATGTAACACTACTTAGCCACTTCACAACTTGACTAGCTGGTTAAAACTTAATTACAAATATATTCTCCAAAATATAGACTAAAAGCCTAGAGATAATTTACATATAAACTCAAATTAACGCGCTCTCATTCCCAAAAGCAACCCCACGGCAAGAGAAATCATCAATTATCATATACCTACACACAAATACATTTTATTAAAGAATCAGCGAAAATGCTGAGTAAGATTCTCCTCTACCCTGTAAAAACAATAAGAATTCATTTTACAAACGCATACACATATAATCATCCATTTCTCACAAACCTTTGTGTAATCGAATCAGACATATACGGACAACCTGATATCTCCACCAAACATCAAACCTGTATAATTGAAACGACAATGATCCTGGGGACATGTATATCTAACCAGGTGTGTTGCTCGACAAACATGGTTGAGACTGTGGCATAAAAGCTCACGTCTCCAACTAACCACTAGTCCCTAGTGTGCATACCTCTTAACAAGTGGAGCCTACTTGTTAAGAAAGATCTAATGCCAAGGGTGTGGATCAGTATACCCCATACTACTACTAGGGCTAATGTCATGCACCAATAGAAGTGGTGCCGCTCGATTGATTGTCCCGGGTCAATCCTAGCTGACCCACCTAAACATCAAAATCCAATCTCATACTCGTTGACTCAAACAAAATAGACATACTCCTCATTACCTTACCTTCTCACCGCATTCCGATTAACATTACTCAAATAACAACAATCTGAACATATATATACATTTCCAACTAAGTCGAGTTTGAGTCAATAGTAAAAACTTCGGGCCCTTTCAAAGAAATAGACAAAGAATCTTACCTATATCTCTGATACTCATAAAAGAATCTCATAAACAATTCCCCTACGAACTCACACTCTAAAAATAGGAAAATATGACTAATCAAAATCAACATGGAATCATATCAAGTACAGTTCACACAATCTCATTCACTTCGTAGAATATTGCGCATGCCCTCCCATATTAATCAGAGGCAAAACATCCACTTAACGAACCTAGCATGCTCTTATAACATACAAGTTTCATTCACTGGCAAACCATATGAAGCTAATAAGCATATCTTAACTACCACGTACATCTTTTCCCCAACATGAATCATTAGCCAATGTTATAATATGTTGAGTCTACGCAACACCTTAGAACATGACTCTAGTCCACAAGGTTACCGACTATTTAACATGCTCTTTTGTTTCTTTTTCTTTCCTTTTTTTCTCTTTCTCTTTTTGTCCTTGAAGCTTATCTCTCCAAATGGGTAAATATTTTGGGCTTTATTCCTTATAAATTCTTACCTCCTAACATGGTCTAGTTTCAAATCCATTTTCCGACTCGACTAAAACAATAAAAATAATTGCCGACTTTGAAAATAAATTGTCCAAAACCAATTTATTATCAATAACATAATATAATACTCTTAAAGGTATTAATGAACTCAAATAAATTAATAATAATCACATATAATAGGTCCAAGAAAATAACAAAGAAATACCTTGAAATTATGGGGTATTACAGCCGAGACCGAGAGAGAAAAGGCGAGTGTGAGAGAGAGGGCGGCGCGTGGGGGCAGCCCAGCGGAGTTTTTTTGGAACCTATACTCCGTTGTTTTTTTGGAGTATAGTTGAAGGTAGAGATCGTGTTTGATGGTCGCTTGCATATGGAGGACATTGGGGACTTTCTTTATCATTAAGTTGTTTTAATGTAGCATTGAAGCCTAGAACTTTTATTTATATTTCCTTTGAGTTGGAGTTTGAAAGGATTTTGGATAGTGTTTGGAAGTGGAGTTTGTAAACATTTTGGTATTTTCGTTCTTTAAGAATACTTTGCTTTCATTTAAAGACTTTTGTTGTTGATAATTGAATATATTGATTTGAACGTTAAACTTTGAGGAACAATTCCGCATTTAGCTTTGCTAAATCCCAATGATTTGACCCACCGTAAGGACGGGTTGTCTCAGTACCACACGCTTGTAACAACAAAAAAAACTCTCATTCTTTTCTCTCCTCTCTTTCGTGAAACCAAGAGCAACCCTAAAGTTTTCCTTTCTTCTTCTTGTTTACCTCTACACTCCATTGTTGCACTCCTAAAAGCTTGGTAAGTCTTTAAAACTTAAGTGTTATATTATTTAAAGTTTTGCTTAGTAATATGACATTAATCTTTTAAAGCCCTAGAATTATTTTCATATTTAAAGATTCAATCGTTGCCTAGTTTTATGAACTCTTATCATGCCTAAATACTTTTTAACATAGAATTATGATGTGTAAAGCATTTTTTAATGTTTATAGCATGATTTTAAGTTATCATCATGTGATTTAATAAAGCTAGGGTTTTGGCCTTGTTTGGGTGTGTTGTGCGCTTTTGCGCAAACCTTAGGGGCAATTTCGTTATTTCCATGTTGTTATGGTTATGTGATGGTGGTGTTGATGACGTGTTGAGATTGTTAAATTTGTTGTTTGTGTAATGCCCGAGGTTAGATTAATTTTTAATTTAATCTTAATTATGTGATTAATATTTTAGTCTAGATATAATGTCTAGTTGGAGTAGAATTCTTTTTATTTGATATGACATGCGCTTATGATATTAGAATTGTGAGTAACAATTATAATTTTAATTGTGTGAATATTCTAATTGAGCTAGAGACTGGAGAATTAGTTGAAGCTTTTTGATTTTTGTTTCTAGATTCATTATTCTAGCTGGCATATATGTTACAAATTTCGTAGTATCTAAAGTTCATTTGGTTGGTTTATCTTTATTTTGACCTAATTGTGCACACTTTCGTACAAAAGGTCACTTATTCTAGTAAGCTTATAATTCGATATTTTATGATCATGAGTGAAATATATATAGCTTTTTTTTTAATTTATAGTGATGAAGAATAGTTCGAGTGGTATTAGAATTTTTTCTAACTATTAGCTGCCCTAATGTTTGCTTATATTCATCATTTTATGCGCTTAAGTGCTAGATTGTGTACTCTTGATCATCTAGGTTAGTATGGCCAACAATGTAGGTGTAGAGTGATCTTAGAAACCATAAAAAATTGAGGATCAAACTTACTATTTGAACCATGTGAGATTGAGTGTGGAATTTAAACAAGAAACTCACCCATAGGTAGGATTTTAACGATGTAAGAAGTGCACATTTGACCCCTACACGGATGCTTCGAAGCGTGGTTTGGGTTGTGTCTTGATGCAAAACCGAAGAGTGATAGCATATGCGTATCGACAACTGAAGCCCTATGAAGCGAACTACCCTACTCATGACATGGAATTGGCTGCAGTAGTGTTTTCTTTGAAGATCTGGAGACACTATCTGTATGGTGTCGAGTTCAAGGTATTTTCTGATCACAAGAGTCTCAAGTATATCTTGACGCAAAAGGAACTCAACATGCGCCAGAGGCATTGGTTAGAACTGCTAAGTGACTACAACATGGAGATTTTGTATCACAAAGGAAAGGCAAATGTGGTTGCTGATGCTCNNTCCTTACATGCGATCCGCGGGGTTATTAGTCGAGAGAAACTCCGGGAAGAGATAAGGAATTTTGCTATCCAGATGGCTGCACCTAGAGCTACTTCCGAAGCTTGTGTAGTTCAAAGTGAGTTAATCTTGGAGATTTTGGAAGCTCAGAGGACTGATAAGTATTTACAAGACAAACTAGTGAATGAGCCTGTAAAATTCACTAGAGGTGTGGATGGTATGATTCTCTTTGAAGGAAGAATTTGTGTGCCGCCGATTCGAGACCTGAAGGGTAGAATTCTGAGAGAGGCTCACGAGTCCAAGTATTCAGTACATCCTGGTGGAGACAAGATGTATCAGGATCTACGACAAGTGTATTGGTGGTCTGGCATGAAAGCTCAAGTTGCGGAGTTTGTATCGAGGTGTTTGGTGTGTCACAAGGTCAAAGCTGAGCACAAGAGACCACAAGGGAAACTGAAACCATTGGAGATCCCAGAGTGGAAATGGAGTTCGATTTCGATGGATTTTATAGCTGGTATGTCAAAGTCGCAAAAGGGTGACGATATGATTTGTGTGATCGTGGATCGACTGACGAAGTCTGCTCATTTCATTCCTATGAAGGACACTTGGACGAAAGTGCAGTTAGCTAATGCTTATGTTCATCATGTGTTACGACTGCATGGAGTGCCTATCGACATTATATCTAATCGCGACTCTAGATTTGTATCGAGGTTCTGGAAGGAGTTGCAAGAGTCTTTGGGGACTGATTTGAAGATGAGTACTGCGTTTCATCCCATGAAAGATGGTCAGACTGAGAGGACGAATCAGATCTTGGAGGATATACTAAGGGCATGTATACTTCAATTCAGATGGCTCCGTTCGAAGCTTTGTATGGTAGGAAGTGTAGAAGCCCTGTATGCTGGAACGACTACTCTGAGAATGTCACTTTGGGTCCCAAGATTCTAAGCGAGATGCTGGAGCAAGTTAAGGTTATCCAGGATAGGATGAAGGCCGTGCAAGATAGGCAGAAAAGCTATGCGGATAAGTCTAGACTCCACGAGGAGTATAAGGTGGGTGAGAA
>CAAKMY010098537.1:0-14651 GCA_901111285.1 Corrigiola litoralis | reverse complement strand
ATTATATTATATTAAAAACCGTTGAAGCTCAGGCACTGCGCCACGTCATCTTATCACAATATTGTGGCACGTCATCATATCATAACACTCTTATTAATTATGATTCTCTCTCTCTCTCTCTAATTGTTTTAAAACTTACCTAAACCAATTAAACATATACAACATTAAATGATGATAATAATTCAACATTAATAGCAAAAAAACTTTTCTTTACAAAATCGACTTGGAGTATTTATTGCATCAATATTTTCAATTTTCTAAAACCCAATTCATAAAGAGAATAACAACATTACACAAATAAGAAGAAAAAAAAAACAATTTCAGAGTTTTGTTTACATCATTATTGAATTATAAATATATGTATCCAATAGGTTCAATTTGCAATTCAAATATGTCAATTATATATGCCTATAATTATAAACTCTATTGTTAGATAAGATAAAATTTTGCAATTCCCCGAGTATCATCGAGGCCAAAAACTAGTATAATATTGATATATTGTTAGGAATAAAAAGTGGGAAATTATACTCCTTAAATCCTCAATATATATATTGACATACATGATACAAGAAAGCCCGGTATTGGAGATGTCGACTTTAGGCAATGAAAGAACTTACAAAGAATATACTATCTTTTGAATGACTAGCGTGTCGACCTTCTGTGTCTTCTAGTTCCGGTCATACTCGAGCAACATAACATAACATTACACAAGTATTTGGGCGTTGCGGCGCATGATTATGTCATAGAAAGTTTTTGAACTATTTTCTTATGCATGTAATTTTGTCCTAAAAAGTTAATTAATCATTATAAATAACATCGTCCACGACAATTTGAAGATATACAACTCATATTGAATTAGTATTGAAAACTTGATTGGTGAACTATTATAATATTTATGAAATTATTGTAGTATAGTTAATGTCATTAAACACATGCTAATTAATATGTAGAATTTATTGTGTGACACATATTATTGAGCGAGATATCATATTATGTGTTACATGAAAAGTTAACTTTATTTTTACTTTATCTTTTAACAATATTGTTTACATAGATAGATTAATCCAAGTGTTAGAAAGGAGTAGTACTTTTCAATTCACAATTGATTAAGCATGGGTGGGAGGGAGGGGGGGGGGGGGATACAACTGTACATTGGCATACATGATACATGAAAGCCTTGTATTGGAGGTAGCGATCGATCCTTTGAAATGACTAGCTTGTCTAGCCACTGTCTTCTACCATGTCCGAACAAAAACGCAACTTGATTAACTCTCAAGTGTTTGAACCTCGAGTGTTAGATTATCAAAGACTAGAAATGAATCAGAAAACTTGACGAGATCATGAGAAGAATATAAGGAGCTTAAGGCACAAAGCTTTGCTGACTTAATTCACTACTTCCTCGTTGTATCAAACCACCTCGGATAAACCCTTGGAGGTACTCAAGGCCTTGTAAATCTCAGCAACAAGTCTCGCTTCAAAAGCTTCTATATTCTTGTACTTAACTTGGACTTGCCTAGCTTGTGAAATTTTCTTCCCCTCAAACTCGCTACCCCCATTAATCTGCCCCACGTCACCAGCTAGCCTTAGCATCATGTTTATGTACCCATTCTTGAACTTGTACCAAAGTTTCTTGGGTGACAAAATCACCTTCTTCAAGCTCAACTTACGAGTCTTTTTAATCCTCCAAAACCGCCTTCTTTTTGTTGTTGAGTTGCTTCCATCACCACCTTTGATCTGTACTACTTGTATGTTCCTCTTGGGTTCGACCGCCCCGTCTAAGAGATTATACCCTTTCTTTCTCCAGTAGTTCTTGCCATCAAATGGTCTAGACATCTTTTCTTTCTTGTAATGTTAAAGCAAAATGAGTGTTGATTGTTGAAGTATAAACAAGAAAGCTAAGGTTTTCTGACTTTTAAGCGCAAATATGCGGCTGTGTTATGTAGACCATGCACACATATGTGGATTTATAAGATAGGCAGTGATGTTTATATTTGTGATGGACGACCTTCTAGCGGTCAAAATTCAACAGTCCGCAAAGGCCGGTTTGAAAAAACCTTTGTTTATTTTACTTTGCGGAAATTTGTCAATGAAGTATCCGTGCTGAATTAATATATTAACGACGCGTTGGCTCCTGATTTGTACATATCGCATAGCACTTTAGTAGAAGACAAGGGTTGTCGTAATTCAAACACAGTTTAATAAATATTATTAGTTTTTGGCCCCGTGAATTTCACGGGGTTGTTTTATAATAACTTTTTCGTTAATATTTTTTTTGTACTTTAAGGTAATACTTGTTTCATATTTTACTTTTGAGTATTTTTTGTAACTTAATTTGAATTTTGTGGTGTTTATTATTCTACTTTATATGTATAGTTTTGTTTTTTTTGTTGTAAAACATATAAATTTAAAAGGAATAATGTAATTAATGTAATTGTTATATATAAGTTATTTTTTGAGTTAATAATATAATAATTTAATGTTGTCAAGTTGGCGATGTCATCAATGTTTTGAGGCTTATGTGATGTGATGTGGCATTATGACGTGGCAAGCTCTTGGACTTTCAACGCCTTTTAATAGATATAGAGTATAGATTGAGTCATGTGGCTAACTGGCTCTGTAGTATGCTTCAAATGAAAGGAACCAATAATTGATAGAAGTTTCCAAATTGGCTCGTATAGACTGTATAGTAAGTGAGGAGAAACAAATAATAGGGAAGATAAATTATTATAAGGACAATCTAAAGGTTTTCAGGAAGAAAACTCACTAGACTTCTGAGTCAATCAATGTATTTCACTATTTCGTAACACATAAGCAAATGACATCAGCCATAAACTATTATTATGACTCGTACTAAACTACTAATGCATACAAGGAAAACTGTGAAACTACGATAATGTCATAGGAAGTACTAGTATAGACTGTATAGTAGAATAGTAGAGTTGTCAAAAAAAAAAAAAAAAAAGAAAGAATAGTAAAATAGTAGTACTCCTTATTTCACTTCATGGAAGTTTACTATAAACTTCTAAAAAAAAAAGCAAGTACTTCTTCAATATGCGGTATTTGCCCATTTCATTGACTCATTGTTACTGCGCAAGCTCTATGAAATGCTTAATTGGAAGTTCGAAATTCCACCAGACGCCAAGACTTCGTCATATCAAAAAGTCAGAGACTTGCAGAGGTTCGCTTGGGTAAAATTTCTTTAAACCCGATATTAAGAGCTAACTTATAGTTTATTCGTGTCCTTCCGAGAGAATCTTTTGCTAGCCTTGACTAGTTACAAATTATAAAAAAAAATGCTGTAAACATTCGATTGCAATCTCTAAATTGAGTTGTTATTGTTGAACTTGTAAACATTAGTGGCCTCTTTATCAAGTTAAATAAGAACACAGATATGCATCAAGTTGTCTAACCTTGAAATTTGATCAACTGAATATAGGTGAATTTTATTTGAATATAAATTATTTATAATCATGTTATTGTGTATATAAAATTTAAAATATTGAGAAACGTAGGTTATACTATTATCGAAATTTGAATGATGTTTTTCCTCTTATGATTAGCCAAAGTTAAAGAAATTGTCAAAATGAAAAAATTAAAGTCTATTCATCAAAGATAGACCGAAATCATCAATATGACTCCATTTATGAGTTATACTTGAAAGTTTCAAGACACTTAGGTGTACATACATACATCTCAAATGGCCTTGAATTATGTAAAATTTCAAGTTACTTAAGCATAACTTTTCGCAATGTCTTTCCAATAGAGTAATTTCCCATAGTGTCATTCCACCAAGGAGAAATTATTGTATAATATATACTTTTGACTCTTTTTGTCCAATAGTATAACCTTTAAGTGATCGTTCGTAAGGATTGATGAATTGTTATACTAACCCAAAAAAAAAAATCTTTTGTCTTTTTTTGTAGATTATTGAATTGACTATTATATAGTGACTATTGGCCTATCATCACATCGCTCTCCAATTATTGAAAATAGTCATTTTTCATTGAATTTCGATATAAGTACTTACTTAAGCTAAAATGTGACTATAATACTTACAATTAGAGCCTTTTATAACACATTATTTATTTTATTTTTTTCTGAAATGTTGAAACAAAGTCTCTAATAATAAATTGAACCCCCAACTTTATAATTAAGGTAAAAGGAGGTCTAACCATTTGAACTAGTTCGATGTGTAATTATAACTTTGGTTTTTATTGTACTCCGTACTCGACTAGTATCAATTGAATTCGAGTATAACATTTGGTGTAAAAGCCATACATACGGTTGATACGGAGTTAAATATAGGTTGATCTACATCACGCTTGCATCAAGGCAGCTAATAAACCCACCATATAACCCAAAGTCCTGCATTATAAACCCTTATCCCCTCAAATCCCAAATCTACCCTCCTACCATGAATCCTCAAAATGGAAGCATGAAACTCCTCCAAAAAGTGGAACCCACCTCAGATTCATTCTGGGACTGGGCCCAACAACAGAAGACCAACAAATGGAGCACCAAACCCGCCAAAAATGGGCCGGAAACGGCAGTTATGGGCCCGGGTGCTGGGGCTGGTATCGGGTGTGGAATCGGGTTCGGGTTTGGCGCGGTGGGTGGGGTTGGGGTTTCGGATTGGGCTTGGAATCATCTTCAGTTGGTGTTCGGGTTTGGCGTTGGTTGTGGTGTTGGGGCCGGGTTCGGGTTCGGGTTGGGGATGGGTCGTGGGTTGAGTTGGGAGTCAATCAGGACGGATGTACTTGGGTTTAAGAAGAAAAAGAGTCCTCATAAGCACAACCGGGTTATCACCTACGTTTAGTCGCTAAGGCTTTCTTATTCTTTTTTTGTATTCCTTGATTCAGTTTAGAGTTTAGACTGTTGAGAAATAATAATAAAGCTCTTACGAATTTTATGAGTACTTCAGATTTTGCTTTCGTTTAAGTTTTCTATGTTACTGCGATTTATTTAGCTTGGTTTTATTTTGTTAGTGTTGTGAAGCTCAGTGATACAAAAATGTACTCATTCGCACTCAAATGATACGGAGTACGTACATCATAGGAGAATAGGACCATATACCATTTTTTTGTTGTTGTTGTACGCGGAGCCAATTATGATATGTACTGAAATAACATGAGGCGTTTATATACCAAAGTTCATTTGTACCAAAGTTCGTAAATAAAGTGTTTAATTACACACTATTCATTTATAATCACACCTCTAACAATATTCATATCCTTGCCCAAATATAGCATTGCTGTGTGGAAGTCACTATACACTATGAATTGTTTTTGCTGAAACATTGGAACTTTGGAACCAACTGTGATAGCTCTTGAATTATCCGTTTCATAGTTGTTTACTTTGTTTATCATTGCTACGTTTATCATGCCCTTAGTCTCATTAGTAAAGCAATAATGATAATTAAAAGTTTAACGTGTGCTCATATGTTCACGTGGACTCATCTTAAAAAACTATCCATTGGCTCATTGCCATAGGCAATGGCCTAGAAACTTTTTCTGTACTTTCGGGACTTGGTTTTGGACGTGGTTTTAGGCCTGGGCTAAGACGCCAGTACGCCACCAAGATTTGGGCAAATGGTTGTAACTTGTAACACTAGTGATCCTAGACTAAAGGAAGTACTTCATACGGAGTACAATTTACGTAACACTAGTGATAGAATTGTGAAGTTCCCGGGTAAAAACATTGGCTCATATTTTGTACTTTGAAATTATTATGCACTATAAATTTTAGTGTCACAAATGATGTGTAAGATCATTTTTTTAGTTCTTTTACCATCTATTAATATGGATCGAAGTCGAAGAGTGGACTCATCACAACCTTAAAATGCTAAAAAGCACCATCAAATCCCTAAACTCCGACCCCCTTCCCTCAAATCCCCACCATCCGTAACATCAAGTCATTAGCCACATTTTATGAACGCCACCACCACCACTGTTGGTCCCACCTTACCCAACTAACACCGAAATCCGACCCAAAAACAACTTCCCTCCCAAACAGACCCCCTCCACACGTGCTCAACTCTCCCTAGCTAGATTCGAGCTCCTAAAACACTCGCCTCCAAGTATCTTGTGAATAGTGATAGTGTGGTTATAATTGTTTGGTATCCGGTGGCAACATTAGTCCGAAAGACGATTACTATTGGTTTAAAGTGATCATTATTTGTTAACAAATCAATAAAAATAACCATTATTAGACCATCTCATCAGACAAAAGCTATTTACAATTAAAAATACTTTTCTTTATTTTAATTTTCACCATCGGTTTGGTCCGAAATCGAGCCTGGCCTCGAACTTGAGGCCTGTGATTAAACCAACCCCCTTACGAGTTGATCTAAATGCTCTAACGTAATGACGTAAGCAGTCTAAAAATAGAAAGCTTAAGTAAAAAAACTGTCTTCGAATTAAGGAACAATATCCATCTGGATGGCGACAAAAGCCGAAGAGAAGCTCCGGCTAATGTGCAGCTACGGCGGCCGGATCCTCCCCCGGGCCCACAACAAGACCCTCTGCTACGCCGGCGGAGAAACCCGCCTCGTGAAGCTCCACCGCACCGCCGCCGCAACATACACCTCCTTGACAACCCACCTCGCCACCCACCTCCACCACCCCCGCCCCTTCCTCCTCAAGTACCTCCTCCCCGGGTACGACCTCGACTCCCTCGTCACCGTCTCCTCCGACGAGGACCTCGACAACCTCCTCGACGAGTACGACGCCCTCCTCGCTTCCCGTACCCCGTCGCGTATTCGCTTCTTTCTGTTCCCCCTTGCTGGGGAGGACAATCCCAAGGTCGGGGATTGGTTGGCGGATGCCATGATGGAGGAGAGGGACAGGGGGAGTTCCTTTGGCTCCACGGGTTCCTCGAATTCTGGTGCCGTCAAAAGTGGTGCTGATGGGGATATTAATTCTGTTGGTGGTGGTGGTGGTGGTGTCCTAGTTCAGGATGTTAAGGTTCCTTTGCCGTCTGTTGATTCATTGGGAAGGTATAATTTTGATCAACTGTTTAATTGGTTTGATTTTTTATTTTTTGGTTTTATTTGTTGATTTTGATAGGAATTTGATTGCGAATATAGCTTTATTAGATTCTTTAGTTTTGGTTTTATTATTTATTTGGAGGGAATTTGATTGCGAATTCAGTTTAATTGGATTGTTTAGTTTTGTGTAAGTTAATTTCTTGAAGGGAATTTGATTGCGAATTTCGTTTGATTAGATTCTTTATTATTGGTGTTATTACTTTTTTGGAAGGAATTAGAATTGGAATTGTCTTTGCTTATGTTTGGAATGTATGTATTAGTAGTGTCAACAAAAGCAACTGTTAGAGAGTTTTCGACCCTTTTTATTTGTACATTCGAGTAGCTAAGGGTAGCCGGTGGGGGGTGGGGGGTTTAGGAGGATTTGAACCTAGGATAACCTCTAGATAGGTAGAATTTCCAATCATTGGGCCAATTTTGTTCCTGTTTGAGTCATTTCTACATAAGTTAGTTAATGTTGATTCTGTTAGTAGGCCTAAAAGGTTATTGATTTAGTCAGGTGATAGATGGTTATATAGTGTGAATGACTTTGGAAGAGACTAATCTACCTATTTGGTTTGTTTCAATTTGGTTTAGTTTGGTTGTGTTAAGGTTGATTCTCTTAAGTCATGTTATGGATGATTATGGTGTGAATGACCTTGAAAAAGACTTTATCTACCTATTCGATTTGTTTTAATTCGGTTTAGTTTGGTTGCAAGAGTAGGTTTTGGTTAAGGTTGATTTGCCTAGTAGGCGTAAGGCTAATTGATGTAGTCATGTTATGGATCATTATAGTGTGAATGGCCTTGTAGAAGACTTACCTACCTATTTGATTTATTTCGATTCGGTTTAGTTTGGTAGCGAAAGTAGGTTTCGCTAGAAAGTAGACTGTGAATGAAGATGGTTGCTTTGGTTGGTCTAGGGTTTTGTTTCTGGAGTTGTTTTGGCGTAGGAGTAGGTGTAGCATTGTAATGGCCGATTGATGTAGACATGTTTCCGTGTATAATATGTAGTGCAAACAACTTTTAGAAGATTTTCTACCTCAAGTAGTTAAATTGAATTTTTTTAAATGTGGAGTTTCTACCCAAGGGTCAATTGTAAACAACCTTTTTGTATTGGAATGCATGGTTGAGACCTTCTTTTGACATCTAGGTAGGTTTTGGAAGCCAGTTTATGTGGACAAGTTTTGAATATATGTTGTGTAAACAACATCTAAAAGACTTATCTGCCTTTTGATTTCTTTGAATTCGCTTTATTTGTAGTATATGAGTAGATGTAAAGGCCAATTTGACGTAGATAGGGTGCAAATGTAGGTTTTGTAAGCAAGTAAATGAAAAAGAGATGGTTGATTTAGTCTTTGGCTTGATGTTGTGGTTCTGTTGGCGTGGGACTGTGGGAGTAGGTGTGATCGGGTGAAGGCCAATTGATTCGAGTATACATAGTGTAATCAACTTTTTATAAAACACTTTTTAATTGCTTGTTTAACCATTGAAAGGCCAATTGTTTTTGTGTGAAGTTGAAGTTTTGGAGTGTAAGTTCTTCATAAGTTCTCTGTCGACGATTCTAATAGCTGTCGAGATAAAAGAGATTAGTCATAAAAGAGGACGCAAGGGTGTGAAAATATCTTTGGTGTTCCTGTAATCTTCTAGCTGTTTGTTACTTCGTTTGAACTTTGAACTACGGTTTTACAAGGAAGTAGATGTAGTAACCTCATGGAGGCTTTATTAGCTATTGTACCCCCATTGGCTATTTTATTTTTGGATTCCACAGGCAAGTAACTATAAATTGAAACTATTGTGTATTTGATAGTCTTTGTTTTGTTTTGGTGTAGGAGTAAGCGTCCGGCTATTTGATGTAAATTAGATTTGAACTTAGGGTCTTTGTAAGAAACTAGCAACTTCTTGGAGATTATATTAGCTTAATTAGCTGGCATTTGCTGTTTTATTTTAGTTGTTGTGACAGATTTCAACTGGGAAGTTGTAGTGAGTTCAAATGTCGGAAATGGAATTTGTGCCATATTTTGGAATGATTTGAATATATGAGCTATAGAATATTGTAATTTGATGTTTGAAGAGGAGGACATGTGTTTGAAGTAAAATGACCAGCACTTTGGAAAATGAGTTTTCTGTACAAATTCGTAGGACAGTCTAGGTATTTTGTATTCAAAATTTTATGGAAATTGGAATCTTGTACGAGTAAGGGATTTACCTGTAGTCCTGTAAGTTGGAGTAAACACAAGGAAGTTTTTGGGTCCAGTTTGATAGAAATGGTTTATTATGCTATTAAAGAGGTAGGAGAAAGAATCACAAGGATGGTACTCTCCATAATTTCGTAGTCAAAAAATCTAAAAACAAGATAAAGGAGAGTGTTGTGAAACAGGACCCAAGGGTATGGAAATTTGTTTGAAAATGACTAGCTATGCCTATAATATTCTGGCTGTTTATTGTTTGTTTGTTAGCAATGTGGGTTTCAGTGATTTACCTACTTTTAGCAATGTAGAGAATAATTAAGAAAAAAGTAGGGTGTGCTGGTATCTCTTCTAGTCTCTTCGACTTGTTAGGGGTAAGGCTTCTCGTATTTGGGACCTCCTCAGACCTTGCCTTAGGTGGGATTCATATTGGTTCTCTTGTAGCAGTGCAGAAAACTATGTGAAGGTATTTATGGGTGTACCTTCAAAAGGTTGGAAGTGCCCTATGTTTACTATTCAGTTTTTGACACTATTGTACCACTTAGGGAAAAATCTTAAGTTTACGGGGATAGTTTCCCGTGATTGTTTGATCTTGGGAGAGTGGTTGTTATCTTGTGAACTGAGTGCAGTCTTTTGACACACACTTTGGGAAACTTAAATTGTTGACTTTATCTAGGTCTTCAGTTAGTCTATAATGTCCATGATTGTTGGTCTGTATGCATTTCTGTCCAAATTGTACTTCAACTATGTTGTGTTCTTGGTCATGCTTTCATCAACACTAGTACTCTCAATTTCCCTATGTGATGACCCAGACGCTGACTAGATCCTGTGAGAAACAATGTAGAGGGTTTTGGTTTCTTGCTTATTAGACACTAAGCATATTGTTATTCCTAGAACATGCAACAAGCCGTCAGATCCAAGGTCTATTGTGAAATTTGAATTTGATAAGTGGCAATTACAAAGAGATTTGTATTCCGTCTTATTTTCAGCCAATATGTTGGTGTCTATCTACTAGTATGATAGTAATGTGCCTCTTGTTAGCAATATAGTGATTTGTGTGAAAGAATTTGGTAAAAATAAAATAAAACAAAATCGAAGTGACAGATGTTGCTCCGCAAGAAGGCTGTCGACAATCTATCAGAGGCAAGGTTTTTTGGCCGTATAACATCTATCTTGAAACCAATAAGTGACTGTTGGCTGTTGCACATGGTTTGATTTCCCGTGTTAATTACTAGACAACCTACCCTATTGTCCATTTAATTGTATTAGATCGGACTGTTGCCCATGGTTTGCTTTTCTAGCTTAATTTATGGACGGCCTACACTGGTGTCCATTTAATGGTGGATATCATTTTTCTCTGAGCATAGCTGTTCCTGATAGTAAATTTGGTTTGTTTTATTTCACAGTGACTATAGCATTCCCAGTCCAAATTTTAGCCACCAGGCTATTGTATATCAAGATGCATCTGAATTGTCCGATTCTAAGGCTGTTTGTCTGCTCGAGACGGAAAGCAATGTCTCTGATCGTTCTCCTCGAAATGATATGCTGACACCAGTTCAGGTTTCTAGCTATATATTGTCTAAGCCAATGGAGCAACCATTGCTGCCAGTCCGACCTCCTACTCCACCTCCTTATCCAGCCCAGCCCCATTATGTCCCCCAATATTACCCAAATTCTGTGCAAGCTACATCGTATCCCGCAATGTATCAGCCTTATTTTGGAGCACAGCAACCTGTCCGATATCAGAATAATCAGATGAATAAGCCATACCCAGTCTATATGATGCCTGTTGGGCAAGCACAGAGTCCGTATGATATGTCTATGCCGTGTTCTTTGGCTACTACACAAAATGTTGCTCCTTGCCAAACCCAAGTGCCTTCAAATCTCAAAGTGGTTGCCTCTCCCGTGGTTTATGAAGGGTATAGACCAACAGTCTCCACAACACAAGCACCGGAGTATGCTGCTGAAGCGTACAGGCCACCTGCTGTGGTAGCTCAACCAATGACAGTCTCCTCTGATGATCATCATCATCACCAAGCTGTGGCTGTTCTTCCTGTGAATCCACCATCTCAGCCTGTTCCTGTTTCTCCTTTCGAGAGCACCAGTTATATAAGTGAATATGAAGATCCTCTGCATACTCAAATATACAAATCCCAGCCTTCGGGACCCGCATTGCCTTCTGAACTTCAAACGACCACAAGTACTTAGGGATTTTTTGTCTGTTCAAAGATGCCATCAAGATGATGTAAAAGGGTTTCTAATTCATTTTTTGTATGACCACCGAGTGATAAGAGATGTTTTAAATTCTAATTTCTAACCTCATGTCTTGTACTTAACCAGTGTTTTTTTTTTTTTTTTTTCTCTGAAGCATTGTACTTTACTAGTTAACAAGTTCAATCAAGTACAATTGTATACAAATGATTCTATAGTCACTAAATATATCTGTTACAGTTCAGTAAAATCAACCGATTATATAATCAATTATTTATTCTTAGAACACGAGTGTATTCTTATATAATCATTTGTTTTTTTTTTTATTCAAGATTTTTGAATATCATACTTTTTCTTTTCATATTTAGTGATTAGCTATTTTCGTTTTGTATGATGAGTAGTAAATAAACAAATTATCGAAAGAGACGGTCCGAAATTAGACACAACTACACATTGAATTATAATAGTCACTTTTCATAAAAGCGATCACTTTTCATTGAATTGTATAACTATCTAAGGGTCTCATACAAGACTTTCAGCTCTCTTTTAGTGAGACTAACTTCTCATTCTCAATTTGTTTGCTGGAGAAACATTTGGCAATTTTAAGCATTGCTTTTCTCCTCTTCTTCATAGTCAAGGAAGTGGAAGTGGTCACACGTTTTACAGCGGGAGAGCCAAAAGATCTCCGAAGCTTTGTTTGTCTTACTGGAGTCCAGTTATAAGTACTGTTTTCTGTCAATGATCTCCTCCCGTGAAGATCCTTGTTTCCTTGGTGACTTTGCTTCTGCATCGCCGTCTCAGCTAATTCTGCTGCATTCAGTTTATTTGCCATTCTGTGAAATTCTTGTTCTTCTTTCTGCTTCAGTTCTTTTATCTGTCTCTCAGCTAAAGTGATTTTCATCTTCGTTTCCTTCTCATTTGCCCTTAAGGCTTCCGCCCATGCCTGGCTTGCTGCCGCTTTCTTGTCTGCGATTTCCTTTGCTCCCAATGCACTTCCAGTTAGGTAATTATACTCAAAATTTGATATAGTGATCATGGAAGATTTGTTCTTGGAAGCTCTAGCTAACACAGCTTTCTCAACAAGAGCTTGCAGTCTCTTAAGAGCATTTGCTTCTGTTGTTTTAACAGCTTCGAGTTCTTCCATAGCAGCTCGCAGTTTCTCCTCTGTCGAATCAGTTTTAGAATCAGATCTCTGAATTTCATCTCTGACGTTTGCTGTCTCTGCTATAATGCGCTCCTTCTCTTCCTCTGCTTCCTTCTTTTCCTTCTTTATATTCTCAAGCGCGATTGAGAGATTGGATAACATTAATTCAGCCTTTTCCTTCGAAGTTCTGACACCTTCTACCTTATCTTTCCCTCTTAGGAGCTTGGAGTTCAGATTCCTTAAGGACTTCTCAGCCTTTGTTTCGAGTTTCTCCATTCGACCCTTCTCCTTCAAAATGGTATTCAGCTCTTTTCTGATTAAATCCATGCTAGTCATAAGTTGAAACACTCCTGGTTTAATCGAGGCCAGTTCTTTCCTTGCGGCCTCCAGATCTTCTGTGATGCTCCGCAATTCTGAGTTCTCCAACAGGGCACTGCTGTCACTCCTCTTATCCATTTCCTTGATCAACTTCAGCTCATTCTGCAGCACATCAGCATCCGAGTTGGTGATGGCTAGCTTGCTTTCGAGATCCTTCGCTTGTTCAATCTCATCCTTTAGAACACGGATCTTCTTCCTAATTTCTTGGATAATAGACGAGAAGTTCTCTGCTTCTTCTTTCCGCTGAGCTTCAACTGCTGCAAGCTCTTTCCGCGCCTGAATTTGAGCCAGCTCGACCAGCACCTCCTCTTCATTAGCTTCTTCAATCTCTCGACGCAGCTGTTCAGCAGTGCTCATGTAAGATCTTAGTCTTGAAACAGCACTATCTGCCTCCTTCTCGGCATAAGATTTCTCTTCCAATGCGCGTGCCATGTCGAGCTTAATCTTGCTGAGTTCCTGCTTCAACACCTCCAGTTCGCCCACCACTTCTAAATAGCAATTATCTTCCATTTGGACAGTCTCTAATACACTTTTATCTTCAACCCTCTTCACCTTGTTCAGAGTCTGAAGCTCTTCTGTCTTCTCTCGAGCCCTTAATTTCGACTCTTCTATCTGTGACGAAAGTTCCCTCACTAGTTTCTTTGCGTTGAGGAGTTCTAACTCAGCTTGTGATTTTACTGTCTCCGCCATTTTCCTGTTCTCATTAATTTGATCAATTTTCTTCTTTGCAAGATGCAGCTCGGGAGCCTTCGAATCACTTCTCTGCTCAAGTGAAAAAATCTCCATTAACAACGAACAAAATCGAAACATGAAACAATTCGGTGTTTTCTACATGATTGCATTGAAGTTTGTTTTACCTCTGAGTTCGATGCATCCTTCTGGAATTTCTTTCTTACATCAGTACCCCGATTGATCCTCCCTCCATACCTGTTAATGGCAGCTTTAACTGAACCAAAATTCCCCTCATCCATCTCATACAAAACCCTTTCTTTTCCTAAAGATTGAATTCTTCTTGTATGACAAAGACCGCGAACCTTGGTCCTTCTACAACCCAACAAAGATAGTCTTTTTGAGCTAGAATTTGCTTACTTGAAGATTCTATGGTTGAAGTGAGAAGTATCAATATCTGAAGGTCTCATGATCTGAGTACAGATATTAATATGAGTACTTGAGGTTGGGTGTTGGTAGTTTATGGTTGGATAACGTTTGGATGTTATTGAACAGCATTGCTAGCCATAATTTTTCCTGGGCCATGAAACTTCAACGTCATCTATGTTTCAGTAACATCAACAAATTGCATGTCATCTTTTCAGTAAATAAAATCTAGAGGACTTTGTTCACGTCAAGAGTGGGGTACAACAGTACGAAGAAAAGCTGTTGGCCTTCACTGCTACCACACGTTGTCACAACTACATATCAAGATGTTCTGCACTACTGATGTACTCACTGTCGCACTGTTATTCTGTTATTTTGGTTCTTCGAAAAGTATCAATAAGTAATGATATTACCCGACATAATTGTCGTTCTTCTCTTATAAATTTGATTTTTGCTGCTTCATAACAAAACATTAGTGATTGTTTGGTTCATGTAGGAATTCAATTCCTGTAGCTATTTTCATTTCCCATGAATTTAATTCCTTTATTAATTTCATGGGATTTGTATTAACATGTTTGTTTGATATGTAGGAATTTGCAATTCATGGGAATTGT
>CAAKMY010098525.1:0-19440 GCA_901111285.1 Corrigiola litoralis | reverse complement strand
AGCAAAAAAATAGATGAGCAAAAAATTTTGTAGATGAGCAAAAAAAAATTTCGTAGATGAGCAAAAAAAATTCCAGTTGAACAAATATTTTTTCAGATGAGCAAAAATCTTTGCATATCGCATTTTCACTTCTCACGTTAAGAGCCATTTCCACCGGAGCGCTCCCCATATATATATATATGAAATGCTCATCAATTGTAGATGGAATGCTCATCGTTTGTGAATGAAATGCACATTCAACTTATTTTGTAGATCGGATCGGAGTCGCCACCGAGGGCTTGTGGTGCTTCGAAAATCGTGTGTCTTTCGGATCTAGCTTATGGATTTATTTCAAGATAATCCCAAATTTGACTCATTTTTTCAACTAGTGGTCTCTAAATATCGATCTGAACCAGTTGTCATACCTAGTTTACCCAAAACCACCTTCTAGCCACCAATACTTACCTCTGAACATCACAACACATCTCATAAGCCACCAAACACCCAAATTGACCACACAAAACACCTTATCATCTTCAACAACATCAATTTATACATCCTTCTCTTCTCCTCTAGCCCGACCTTTCTCCCTCTCCCTAAAAAAAGGCCAACGATCATGGGGAAGGGGTTGATGTGTCTCCGTAATTACTATTGCTAATGAGGTCAATTATAACCTCTATTTCTCAATAATTTATATCACACTTAACTTTTAGGAGCTTGCTGGGAAATTTCAAGAGCTCAACATTCTCATTGTTCTCATTTCATGTGTCGAAAGAGGCACAATAAATTCAACTCTTTCTTTGGTGTGAGCCTCAATTGTAGAAATCTACTCTTTTTAGTCCACCACCCATATAAGTAGGCAAGCTTCCAATTGAATACTCCTTTCAAGGAGTAATAGTGCTTCTAAACATTTCTACAACTCCCAAGAAAAAAAAAGGAATTGCGTAGACAATTATGTGCGTGTTGCACATATTCGGAAATTTTGGCCTATACAACTCAGAAATACAATATTATATCCAGCTCTTGGAGTTTAGAGTATAATTTAACCAACCTAATCTCCTTACTATGACTTTCTTGAAATTTCCTACTAATACATTTGGCTATAAACACTGGTATATACGTACAAGCAAGCGTGCAAATAATATCTGAGCCAGTGAGCCTTATAACATTGTGTTGGCGAGTTTGGGGATAGGGGCAGAGTTCCCCCACGTTCAAGGACGTTGAGTTTTTGTGGGGTTAGTTTTTTGAGGGTGGTGTGCTGGGCCGTTGGTTTGGGAGGGTGTAAGATGTGGCTAGTGGAGTGTTTTGGGCGTGATTTGGGTGTTTGAGGGTAAGTATTGGTGGATGTTGGAGGTTTGGGATATAAGAGGTGTCTTTGAGGTGGTTCGGGGGTAAACTAGGTGTGAAAATTAGGTTCGAATATTTCAGGATCACTAGCTGAAAAAATGAGCCTTAGTTTGGATAATCTTGAAATAATCCATAATTGGGACTATTAAAAAAGAACCACCAAACTTCGGATCATTCTAATCAAATTTTCCTAAAAATTAAGCTTTCCCAAGTAGCCCGGGAGCAATCTTAATTTTATTCTACTTTTAACATATTTTGACCAATAATTACAATTATAAACATGTTCTTTTATAACAATTTGCAATATCAGATACTTGTTTAACAAATTTCACTGAACACTCATAGCAAAATCGGTTACCTTTTCAAATCTCAAACTTCAGTTAGTAATAAGTTAAGTTATTAGCCAACTTTCAAAAAAAAAAAAGGTTAAGTTATTAGCCACCGTAATCATTTAAAACTACCCTATCATTTTTTTACCATATCAGTTAACCTTGCCAAAAAGGTAAAGAGAAGTTAAAGAGGATCATTTAAATTTAAAAAGAAAAAACACCCTAACTATCTGTTATCAACTCACTTTTAAACACTGAAACTTTAAACCCTCACCCTATCTTACCGTTAGCAAGTATTCTCATCGCACCTTCATCCAAGAAATCTTAGTTTGATTCTCATCGGATACATGTTAAGATTTTCCCCTTTATTTCCCCCCCCCCCCCTTCACCTTTTTATCCACACCTTTTTACCAACCTAAACTTAATACTCCATTGAAATTTTCTCAAAAAAAAAGAAAATATTAATTTCACCATGGAGAAATGAGGGAGTAAGCTAGGGAGCTTCCCAGATAAAGCACAAATTAGGGAAAACCCAGTTATTATCATTTTTCCCTCCCAAAACCCAACCTGAATAATACATTTTCCCGCGTGTTTCAACATTTTCGCAGTTTCCCTCCCAAAATCCCACTTCACACTCTCTACACACCCTTTCATAGTTTCATCCCCCCTTTCCACACCCACATTTCCCCCCCTTATAAAAACACTTCCAAACAAAGCCCTGTTCTCCTCACTCACTCACTCATTTCCCCTTTCCCTTTTCATTTTATCTTTTCTTTTCTTTTCGCCGCCGCCGCCTTAAGAACCGATGCCAGGGACCATGGAGTCGCCCCCGGCCCCCGCTTCCGGTACCCTTCTTTTCTTTTTCCTTTTTTTTTTATGTGCCACGTGTAAGATCTGAATTGGTGGGATTAAGTAAGTTATTATGTTCGAGTAGCACTTGGGTAAGACGGTCCTATGGGCGAACCCTTTAGTCTTCCACTAATTATTATTATAAGCGGTGTGGTCACTAACTGGGTAAAGTGGTCATTTTTTATTAACGCGGTTAATAAAGGTGACTACTTTAAGTCAAACTGTGATCACTTTATGCACGTCTTTTTATTTGGTTTTTATTGTCTGGATTTGAGCCGGGTAGGACCATTAGGGCGGTAAAGCTCTCCCTCTGGGCTTTAACAATAAACCCGTCTAATTTTAACTATACAAACTTTTGGTTAGTACCCCACAGGTTTCAGATTTTGGTTAAAATGACTTGAATTTACTTTTTTTGATGATGATTGTTTGGTTTTGTTAAGGTGTTACAGGCAGGATAATTTTAGTTGTTTGCTATATGTTTTTGCTATTTAGTGATTATGGATTTGGGTGTAATATGTTAGAAATGCTATATGTCTGGTTAACTGAGAAAGCATTATTGCGTCAAGTCTTGTGTGAGACCATCTATTTCGAAGTTTAACGTGGTCGCTTTTTTTATGGTGTTTATTAAAAGTGACCACTTTAACGCAGTTTGTGATATTAGATACGTATTAGGAACACTTGATTTATATTTTTTAGATTAATGATGTGGCAGACTAATGAGATATTTCATGTTGAAGTCGATGTAGTTTCGGCTTTGAAGTTATCGCTCTCAGTGACAGACATATAGAAGATGTGTGTTAATCTAGGTTCTTATAGTTACATGGTCTGCATTCCTTTTTAGGTTTGTGTTTTTTCAGATTACGAATGATGATGAAATTTAAAAGTGAAGGAGATGTTTGTTAATATTAGGTTCCAATTATGTGGTCAGAATAAGATCGTGTTTTTAATGAAATTGTTGATGATGCTGAGATAAGGATGATTTGACAACAAATGTAGAGATTATTTTTAAGCTGATTTGAATTGGAAACTAGTCAGTGCGTTTGTGCATTTATGTTAAACTGCATGGAATTTGATGATGATTAGGTTTTATCATGCTGTATTATCATTGTCACTTTTTCTGCGCAATTACGTAGAGTGCAAGGCGTCTGAATGATCAATGAAGCAATCTTGATCTGTTAAAGTAATAAATTGATGCATTAGTGTCTACTGCATGCAATTGGAAAATGAGTTCTAGTATATTGCTCTATTAGCTTGCCATAGTGTGCTTGTTAAATTTAGTGTAAACTGAAATGGACCGGAAAATGATTCGTACTATCCTGCTTTACGAGATTATGTTGCCTACTTTTGGGCATCAAGTTCCCTGCTTTTCGTGTTTGCTTGCTTCGAATGGCAGAGCCCTCACTTCTGCACATGTTCATGGGCTCAAGTTTGCGAGTCAATAGTTAGTAGCTGGTCTAGGTTTCTTAAGTATAAGCGAGAAAGTAGTTTGTGACCATTAGGGCGGCAAATCTCTCCCTCTGAGTTTTAACACTAAGCCCGTCTAAGTTAACTATACAAGACTTTTGGTTAGTACTTCACCCCGTCTTATTGTATGACCGTCTTATACAAGTTTCAGATTTTGGTTAAAAGACTTAAACTTATGGGTTTTGAAGATGATTGTTTGGTTTATGAAAGTTGTTACAGTTAGAATCATTGTAGTTGTTTGATATATATTTTTGCTATTTAGTGATTATGGATTGGGTGTAATATGTTAAAAATGCTATATGTTTGGTTAAGTAAGAAAGTACTATTGCGTCGAGTCTTGTATGAGACCATCTATTTAAAAGTTAAAATTAGACTGTTTCAACATGGTCACTTTTTTGTGGTGGCTATAAAAAATGACCACTTTAACTCAATTTGTGATATTTTTTACGTATTAGGAACACTTGATTGATACTACGTATTGTTTAAAATTAATGCTGGGACGGACCAACGAGACATTTTGTGTTGAATTGACTGTAATTTCGGCTTTGAAGTTATTGCTCTCACTGACAGACAGATAGAAGATGTGTGTGTGTGTTAATCCAGGTTCTTATATTTACATAGTCTGCAACTCTGCATGTCTTTTCGGGGTTGTGTTTTTCTAAAACTAGTAATGATGATGAAATTTAAAAGGAAGGAGGTGTTTGTTAATATTAGGTTCTAATTATGTGGTCAGAATAAGATCGTGTTTTTAATGAAAACGTTAATGATGCTGAGATAAGGATGATTTGGCAGCAAATGTAGAGATGATTTGATTGCATTAGCTACATCGGCGCTTAGTTTAAGCTGACTTGAATTGGAAACTAGTCAGCGCGTTTGTGCATTCATGTTAAATTGCATGGAATTTGGATGATGGTTAGATTTTATCCTGCTGTAATATTATTGTTACTTTTTCTGTGCATCAACGTGGAGTGTAAGGCGTTAGAATGATTAATGGTGCAATTTTGCTCTATTAAAGTAATAAATTGATGCATTACTGTCTACTGCATGCAATTGGGAAATGAGTTCTAGCTTACCTTAGTGTGCTTGTTAAATTTAGCGTAAATTGCAATGGACCGGAAAATGATTCGTATTATCCTGCTTTACGAGATTATGTTTCCTACTTTTGGGCAACAACTTTCCTGCTTTTCGTGTTGCTTGCTTCGTATGGCAGTATCCTCACTTTTGCACATGTTCATGGGCTCAAGTTTGTGAGTCAATAGCTAGTAGCTGGTCTAGGTTTTTTAAGTATAAGCGAGAAAGTACATTTGTAAGTGTGTTTTGGACAAAACGTTTTGCTTATCCGGTTTGTTACTTGCCTTTTCTGACAATAGATCATTAATTGGCATGCATGATCCCTAAATTAATCATTACAACTTTGTTCAGGAATGGGGAAAATAACCAAAACAAACACCGAAGATGTGATATCCGATGCTAAAGCAAAGGGGCCAAGTGGTAAAACCTATAAAGGCAAGCAGAAAAAGAGAGATAGAGATGATGCCAATGGGGATCAAAATGCCTTGGGTTCTCGTAGAATGCCGAAGCGTGCAGCAGCATGTTCAGACTTCAAGGAAAAGACAGTTCGTGTATCCGGAAAAGACGACCTAGTAGATACCAAAAGGGTGCCAATTGTTGAGGATGAGATAGCCGCTATTGGCTTGACTACAGGCCATGATGATCCCAGACCCAATCGACGCCTTGTAGACTTCATTTTTCATGATGAAGAAGGAAAAGCCCAACCAGTTGAGATGCTGGAAGTTACTGACTTGTTTATTTCTGGTGTAATCTTGCCGCTGGAGCCTGCTGCTGACGCAAGTAAAGAGAAGGGAGTAAGATGTGAAGGTTTTGGTCGGATTGAAACATGGGATATCTCTGGCTATGAGGATGGTTCGCCAACCATTTGGATATCCACTGAAATAGCTGATTATGATTGTGTGAAGCCCAACGCTTCATACAAGAGAATATATGGACTTTTCTATGAAAAGGCACGTGCCTGCATTGAAGTGTACAAAAGACTGTCTAAATCCTCAGGAGGTGATCCAGACATAACCCTTGATGAATTGCTTGCTGCACTGATTCGGGTGATGAGTGGCAGCAAAAATTTCCCTCAAGGGGCTTCTATCAAAGAATTCATCCTTTCACGTGGTGAGTTTATTTACAATCAGTTGATTGGACTGGACGATACATCCAACAAAAAAGATCAGAAGTTCACCGAATTGTCTGTCCTAGTTGCTCTTCGTGATGAATGTAAAAGGTATACGAAATCTGCCTCAGAAAGTGTGGCGCTATCAACCATGACTTCTGATGGAACTCTGAGAATTGGTGATGGAGAGAGCAAAAAGGAGTCAAACTCATCCATGCTTTCAGCAGAAGATGACGAGGATGCAAAACTAGCCAGGTTGTTACAGGAGGAGGAAGATTGGCGGTCTATGAATCAGAGGAAAGGCAGACGTCCAACTGGCTCAAACAAGTACTACATAAAGATTAATGAAGATGAGATTGCAATTGATTATCCCCTCCCTGCTTACTACAAACCTGACAGTGAGGAAACCGACGAGTACATCATCTTTGACAATGACATGGATATTGCTGATCCAGAACAGCTTCCCAGGAGCATGCTTCATAATTGGTCACTTTATAACTCTGATTCACGATTGGTTTCTTTGGAACTTCTTCCAATGAAGCCTTGTGATGACATTGATGTTGCCGTGTTTGGGTCAGGGACTATGACCGATGATGATGGAAGTGGATTTTGTCTTGATGTCGATGCTCAATCTTCATCAGCTTCTTCTGGGATGCAAGATGTGGGTGGTATTCCGATATATTTGAGTGCAATAAAGGAGTGGATGATTGAGATTGGAGCTTCCATGGTTTTCATATCTATCAGAACCGATATGGCCTGGTATATGAATCTTTTCTTACGCTTTATGTGAATTTATCTTGGACTTTTGCTACTAATCAGAAGTGCTTATCCTAAATAAATGTCTTTCTTACCAAGCTGTTAGGCCTCTAGATGTTGTACCTCCATGTTTATGCTATTGTTAGCTAAGTTTTTCACATTGACCTCTATTCACTGCTTGAACCTGAATTTCATTTGGTGGACCTTACATTCACCTTAAACTAAAATCGTCCTTTTACAGTAAGTTTTATTCTATATTTTCTTTTTTCTTTTTTCTGGTCTACTTGAGTTATCCTAGTTGGTTAGTTATACTTACATTCTTTATAGTAGAAATTGCAGTGTTCTGGTATAACTTATTGAGTCATTATTTTTCTTGCAAGTTTTTTTTTCTTTTGATATAATTTTATCTATCATCACTCCACATTTTGTTGTCAGTTTCTTGTTATAATGCTTATGCATACTGCAACTTGTCTGTACAGGTATAGGCTAGGGAAGCCATCAAAGCAATATGCTCCTTGGTATCAAACAGTTCTAAAAACAGCAAGGCTTGCAGTTAGCATCATTACGCTTTTAAAGGAGCAGGCTCGTGTGGCACGTCTGACCTTTGCAGAAATTATTAAACGACTTGCAGAGTTTGAAAAGGACCACCATGCATTTATATCTTCAAATCCTGCAATTGTGGAGAGGTATGTGATCGTCCATGGCCAGATATTATTGCAACAGTTTGCAGAGTATCCTGACAATACCATCAGGAACTGTCCTTTTGTTACTGGACTTAAGGATAAAATGGAAAAAAGGCATCATACAAAATGGTTAGTTAAGAAAAAACCTGTGGCAAGGAAAGGAGCAAATTTGAACCCAATGGCCAAAGTGGTTCCTGTTGCAAAGAGGAAGCTAATGCCAGCCACAACAACTAGATTGATCAACAGAATATGGGGAGAGTTTTATTCCAATTATTCTCCTGAGGAATCAAAGGAAGAAGCCATTGCTGAACTGAAAGAGGAAGAAGCCCAGGAAGAGGAAGAAGAAGATCAAGAAGAAGATATTGAAGAGGATAAAGAAGACAAAATCTCAGTGGAGAAAAATGATAAGACCGGTGGAACAACCAGGATGAAAAAGCTGCATAGTGCATCTGAGGACATTAAATGGCAAGGAGAGCCAATTCAGAAAACCTCCAGTGACACATTTTACAGGCAGGCTAATGTTCATGGAGTTGTAGTAGTTGTTGGTGGTTTTGTCCTTATTGAAACAGCTGATTCAGAAGAGCTACCTCCTATCTGTTTAGTGGAGTATATGTTTGAAAAATCAGGACGAAGAAAAATGGTTCATGGACGATTGCTGCTGAGAGGATCTCAAACAGTTCTGGGCAGTGCTGCCAATGAGAGGGAGGTTTTCTTGACGAATAATTGCATGGACTTCGAATTGGGGGATGTTAAACAAAGCCTAGCAGTCGAAATTCGGTCTAGGCCATGGGGATATCAGCATCGGAAGGCTAATGCTTCAGATGACAAGATTGACCGGGCAAATGCAGAGGACAGAAAGACCAAAGGACTGCCATTAGAACACTACTGCAAAAGCTTATACCAGGCTGATAAAGGCGCATTTGTTTGCCTCCCCAAAGACCTAATGGGAATCGGAAATGGTGTCTGCCATGCCTGCAAATCTAAAGAGACCGAGAAGAACAAGGAAACATTAACGGTGAATTCATCCAAGACTGGCCTTGTTTATGATGGAGCAGAGTACAATATCGACGACTTTCTCTATGTAACCCCACGTCAATTTGCGGAAGATGAGAAGGGTAATGAAACCTTCAAGGGTGGCAGAAATGTGGGTTTGAGACCTTATGTAATTTGTCAGCTTTTGGAGATCCAGATGCCTAAAGCTTCTAAGAAATGTGATCCCGATTCAGTGAAAGTTCACGTCCGGAGATTTTTTAGACCTGAGGACATATCAGCTGAGAAAGCATATCGTTCTGACATCCGTGAGGTAAAAGGATAAGACGTTTTATTCTTCCTGTGTATGACATTGATAAAATAACAATTTCTGGGGGTTCAGATAGTCACTTATACGCCTTCTTAACTAGCATGACTATCCACTTCAGATAATGATTGCTATGCACACAGTGACTCATATGTTTGCTAGAATTAACATAACTTGGTATGTCATTGATTTAAGTTTGGTTTTCTCTCTCTTAACTTTCAGGTTTACTTCAGTGAACAAGTACATGTATTGACGGTAGCTGCTATCCAAGGGAAGTGTGATGTCAGAAGAAAGCATGACCTGTCATCATCTCTAGATTACCCAGTTATCTATAATCATATTTTCTTCTGTGAACATTTATATGATCGTGATAGTGGAGCTATCAAACAGGTTGGCTCCTCTTTTCTCTGTCCAGATTTTATTAATAGTTGATTGATTGTTTAATTTGTATACGTTTTGTGAATAGCTATACCATAAGCATCTTCTTCGTTTACTTACCTTGTGTTCCTGTTCCAGCTGCCTAGTAATGTCAGGCTTAGTTCCATGGCTGATGATTCCATGTCCAAAAAGAAAAAAGGAAAGAGTAAAGAAGGTGAGGCTGATGAGCTTGTCAAAGAAAAAGAATCACTCAAAAACCGTTTGGCCACTCTTGATATCTTTGCTGGCTGTGGTGGCCTTTCGGAGGGCTTGGAACGATCAGGTAACCTGCTATTTTAGATTGATCTTTCCTTAACCATCTATAACTATATGAAATGTTTGTTTATGTGTTATTATGAGTGCTTATGTGAGGTACTTACTACTGCTAAAAGCAATCCCTCTGATTACGGCTTGCAGGTGTGTCAGAAACCAAATGGGCAATTGAGTATGAAGAGCCTGCGGGCGAAGCTTTCAGCCTTAATCATCCTGGGGCTTCAGTTTTCATCAACAATTGCAATGTGATCCTCAAGTATGGTTTCTTTGTTAATCAGTGGGGACCTTTTTCGTAAATTTGATAATTATATCTTCACTGTTTCAATTCAGGGCTCGATTTCTAATGACTTAACTTATGGTGGTTGTCCTCGATATCATCTCCCCTGTTTCTGGTTTCTTACTAGTAGATTAGGCGTTTTAGCTCCGGGTTGGCCTGCTGTGTATGGCTGACACATTTATGATGCAAAATTTAAGCTGTGAACACTTTTACTGCAAGCTTGACTGCTTATAAGAATGCTCTTGTATCATGTATTTGTACTTACTGGAAATGTCTTTTACAGTGCAATCATGTCAGCTTGTGGAGATGAAGATGACTGCTTATCTACTCCTGAAGCTTCAGAGGAGGCAAAGAAGCTTGTTGAGAAGGATATCAACAATTTACCTAAACCTGGGCAGGTTGATTTTATAAATGGAGGCCCACCATGTCAGGTATATTGAGATAGTTATTTTTCTTTTAACTTTGTCTTTCTGTTAGTTAAGGTTCATGAAAGAGATAATCTATATCTATTACTTCTGTATGTTTCAGGGCTTTTCAGGAATGAATAGGTTTAATAAAAGTGCTTGGAGCAAGGTCCAATGTGAAATGATTTTGGCTTTTTTGTCATTCGCTGAGTACTTCCGGCCTAAATATTTTCTTTTGGAGAACGTAAGAAACTTTGTATCATTCAACAAAGGCCAGACATTTAAGCTAACACTAGCTTCTCTTCTTGAAATGGGTTATCAGGTAGGCAGTACATTTAAAATTTTCTCTTGTATTTAGACAGGAGTGGTTTTATATATGAAGATGCAAGAAATGACGCACTCAGAAATCGGGTCATAACTTGCAGGAACTAAAATTTGACGTTTCTAAGAAATTTTGTTGACTGCACATATACTTTCTTTTCTCGTATGATTCTGATATCATTGCAATGGCAAATTGTCAGGTGAGGTTCGGTATTCTGGAAGCTGGAGCTTTTGGTGTCTCCCAATCTCGTAAACGAGCATTCATTTGGGCAGCATCTCCTGAGGAGACACTACCTGATTGGCCTGAGCCAATGCATGTCTTTGCTGGTTCAGAGCTCAAGGTCACTCTGGATGCCCATACTCAGTATGCTGCAGTACGGAGTACAGCAACTGGTTCCCCTTTCCGTCCTATTACAGTCAGAGATACTATTGGCGATCTGCCAACTGTTGGAAATGGGGCTTCTCAGGCTACTATGGAGGTGAGATATTGCTCTATAGATTGCCCATGTGCCAGTTGCACTGCTTTTGAATCACACCTTATCCTGATTTACCATTTTGCAGTACAAAAATGAGCCTGTATCTTGGTTTCAAAAGATGATTCGACGAGACATGATGTCTTTGATTGATCATATAACAAAAGAAATGAATGAGTTAAACTTAATACGCTGTCAAAAAATTCCCAAACGCCCTGGCTCTGACTGGCGAGACCTGCCTGATGAAAAGGTATTTTATTTGTACTTCCGAATTTTTCTGCTGTTATCTATCAAATTGCATATTTGAGCTTTCTAGAGAATTTCCATTGTATATGGTTTCTATCAAACAAGTGGTATGGGATTTGTTTTGTCATTGATTTCTATCATGTGTCAGTATGCAGTCACAAAAAACAAAAGCTCTTGAATGATAAAAAGTTTACTCAAACACCTTCTTTCTGCAGGTCAAGCTTTCTACTGGACAGATGGTTGACTTGGTTCCTTGGTGCCTGCCAAATACAGCAGAAAGGCACAATCAGTGGAAGGGTCTATTTGGAAGGTTGGACTGGGAAGGAAACTTTCCAACCTCTATTACTGATCCACAGCCGATGGGCAAGGTGGGAATGTGCTTTCATCCTGATCAGGATAGAATAGTAACAGTTCGTGAATGTGCTCGATCTCAAGTAAGTGTTCTCATCATCGTCATGTCCAGTTTCCTGTTAACCTGTCATGCTATAGTCATTGTACTTCGAAGGAAAAAGAAACTGTTCCTAATGCATACAAATTAACTGGTTTAATCGTCAATCATGAATGTGATTTATAATCATATCTGAGGACTCGTTTCTTTCCTACTCAGTAATTTGTGGATTAAGAGTAAATTCAACAAGGAATATATATACTGGTATATCCTGTGAAGATCCCAACATCTTCTGTACCGATAATGTTTTAAAGTCTTAACTCCCTTCATCTGTCCCTGCAGGGTTTCCCAGACAGCTATAAGTTTTCTGGAAACATACAACACAGGTACCGGCAGATTGGTAATGCAGTTCCACCACCCTTGGCCTTTGCATTGGGTAGGAAACTTAAAGAAGCAGTTGAGAAGAATTGCTGAGTCTTAACAAAATCATGTGAACGTTTGCGGTGCTGACATATCATATCTCCTGCTTCTTCCCCCATGTTTGTAAATATTTATTTATAATCAGTGCAGGAAAAACTTGCAAATTGCTGTGTAATTATTCTGAGGATTTGAGAGAATTCGAAGTAGAAGGAAGTTCGAAAGAGAAAATTGAAAAGAGTTTGCCTGCACTTTTGTAATGATCAGTTGAGATTGAGAATGAGTAATGCTTGAAAATGAATTGTTTACTGAAATGTGTGACTTGTTGAGGGGCTTAATACTCCATTCGCTAACTAAATGCTTATAAGTATTCCAGCCAGCCTCCAGGAATAGGGATAGTAGGGGCTAAATTAAAGAGGCGCATATAGCAGGTGGAACCAATATTCATGTCAAAACTTCTACTCCAATGATATCGGGGACCTTTTTCATCTTCTAAGTAAACGTGATGAATGGGAGCGTACTATCCAATATCCATGTATGAAACGTAACTTTACAATAACTAAGCCGCTACAGTGGTCCTCAGATAGACCAAAAATTACAAAAATGTTTAGACTTGGAAGATTCTCTAGTAGCCCCCTAATCATTTTCAAACACTAGCTAATGCAACATATTTTTGCTTCTGTTACTCCAAAGATGCTCGGACCACAAGTAGCTTTGTATTGCACATTTTCGTCAATCACGTGACATTAAGCATTGTTTCCTTGAATCTATACTAGTGTGTGTCAGCGATCAAAGGCAGCAAGCCACAGAAAGAGGGTACACCGTAGAGCGAGAGTGACTGCCGCTACAGCATAAGTCCAGAACATAAAAACCAAGCACTCACTCTGACCAGCTCCAGACAGTTGTGTAATTGTGCCTGCCGAATGTAATATTCTCACTAAGATTTTCCCTGAAAGGCCAAAACAGTTATAGTGGAAAAGATTCTTACAAACCCAAGTGGGAGTGTGTTGTTGCGTACCTATACTATTTGAAGGTGGAAGAGCGTATTGAAATAGCAGAGCAAACTCAAATAGCCGATTAGACTGCATGATGTATTGCTCCCTTGACAACAAAAATGCCCATAAGGGGAAGAAATATGTACCGAACAGCTATAAATGTCAAACACAATCCTATTATCCTAAGCTTAATTTTTTACCCCGTTAAACCTGTGAAACATCGAATTTCCATCGGTAGTAATTCCTCTGCCAATCAGAACAATTAGGTACCGAAACAAATTTATTGTGCCTTGAAGAAGATTTGCTCCAATTACTGTATTATGGTCACTGCTGGAAGAGGTGCTGCCCTGCAAATTATGGGAAATCGTAGGTGAAAGATAATTGTTAGTTTTCTTGAAGTGTCCTACATGTATATCTGATTTTGGACCTATGAACTTTGATGTTTGAACAACTTACTTTCATCAGTTTTCTCACTTAGTCAACAAAAAGGTCTTACTCACCTATAAATGTACTCCAATTCCAATAGAATGAAATTTATCCAAAGAAACAATCTTGCTAATATTTGCGCCACAGTTTCTGTCTTCACTTATTTATCGATGAATTGTGATTATTTATTTGAGAACCTATAATTGTATAAAAACCATTTTCACACGATACCCTCCTGGACTCCTGGTTGACTTGTTACATAAAACATTAAAGTTAGATTACGTTCAACTAGTTCTAATAGCTTTCATCACAAGAAGGATAAGTTTCTCACGTCCAGCTGACCAGCTCAAGCAAGAGGTAACAGGAAAAATATGATCAGAAATTCTACCCCCCCCCCCCCTCTTCCGAAACAGGAATACAGAGAAAAGACAGGGAAAGGCACCCCGAGGTATGTTGGCTTATGAAATGTAGTAGAGAGTTTGTCAAATACATCATGGGTAAACTGTTATGGTTAGACTATCTTCAGGATAACATATCATCCCCTGGAGAAACAGAAGATTACATACCCAATTAGATAGGCTGTGTTTTCAAAGACATGAAGAGGAGCATCACTACCAATCAGTACCTTACGGAGTGGAGATATCATCACAATGATAAAACCAGCAATCTGTACAAGCAGAAGAAGATGCAAAAAGCTACTAGACATATGCAAAGCTGCTACTCTTTTTATAGTGTACTGTACTTGCTAGCATTATATTTTGTGGTCATCCATTAACCTGCGCTAAGTAATGCAAAGAGTTCGAAGAATCTATCTAATACCAAAGTTGTCCCACCATGGAGAATCCATCTTAGTGGCTTTTCAATATAAGCATGTGAAGTGTGAGTGAGAATAAACGTACAATATCCATTTTCATAGCCTTCAATATCAAACCTTAGCAAACATAATTTAGCTAGACCCGAGTTTTCAAGGTTTATATACAGACGTACAACTTGGCTTACGAATCACATTGTATACATTTAGAGAAGCTGAACTAGAAGAAAACAAATCAATGCTTTGCGACAGCAAAACAGCACGAAGATGTTGCAGCATGTAGGTATAAAATTGAATGGGCCTTTTCTTCCATAATGCCGATCACACATACATGAATCGTGCTGTGACATTGGCATCCAACCCGTCTCATGAATACTTGAGTCTACAAGCAATGTATTTAACTCAGGGAAAGAACAACCACAACTAGCACTATAGCAGTGACATCGCTCTTGCATAAATTAACATATTGCTAGCTTTAATTGGAGTCAGCTTTGAAACAATTATCAGAAGTCAGTCTGGCAAACATGGTAGGTGTGTCGGGTATATACAGTTGGCTTCCAAGTCTTTGACATCAGTAGGATGGCTAGCTTATCGTAACTGGTGGGAAATAGTGAAGCACTATTTTGGACTCTTAAAGAAACAAAGCATCAATGCAGTAAGTGCCATTTAAAACCAGGCTATAAGATGAACATAACACACGCAGAATAAGAGAAATGAGTACTACTAGCTCATAATTTTTTTAGTGATCAAGAAAAATACCATTGATCAGGTGTTGGCTAGACATTAGCTGAACTGCCAAACCATGACTCAAGCATGAAGCATCTCAGTATGTACATAAGCACCAGAATTTATCAAGAATCCGAGGGATTGCAAAAATTAGGGAATTTTGACACTAAAGTAGGAAAAATCCATCCCAATGCTACGCCTCAAAACACCTGTAGTCCTCATATACTTCGGTTGTAACTGTGAGATAGTGTATGTGTTGTCTTTGGTGTCTGTGATTAGCATTGACCTACAATTGTTCATTCGAATTTTTTGGTAACCCCTAGCAAAACAGCAGTCCAAGAGCGCCATTGAAAAATATAGAAACGACAATATATTAAGGATTTAATTTCATCAATGTTCACATTTTTTACAGATGTTAACTGAGAAACTATCCTGCTTACAACACAAGATAGCATATATACTCCAGATTCCAGAACATGTATCTATTCAAAACAAAAAATTCCAAACGTGGAAAACAATTTCTACAATTTTTCTGAAGTAAATAGAGAGCTAAACAATCAATCACACATTATCCAAAGTACGCTCTTCACAGTGATTCGTTCGATACAATAATCTTGTCACTGAACCAATCATATTATTCACTATGACACATATTTGGCCACCAGAATTAGCATTGACCTACTAGTAGCTGTGCAATATCCACTAATCTTTGTAAAGTTAAACCCCAAACCCAGAACATCTATCTACTTGGTCTATTATGTCACCCTGAATTACTGGCCAGCAGTAGATGCTGCTCAAACGTACACTGTGAGCGATTTTAACAGCAACCAGTTGTTACAACTCTTGCTACACCAATTTCTTGTAAAGTGCATTATTGATACATACGACCTAGCTTTATAATATGTCAATTTCTTCTGCTTTGAACAGCCGACTGCTGTTACTACTCTCAAATAAAACACTATATATATAGGTAATTTTCTGATCGAACTTTGTATTGTTCACATATTTGTCTGGTCATGCCAGGTCTTGTGTGATTGCATAAACATTTGTCAATAAATTCAAGACCATAATTGAAATACACAATGAAAGCATAAATAAATTCAATCTAGGTTCACAAATTCTGATAGCAACTGAACAGATATCATCTCTTATCAAAACCACAACAAAATATAACAAATATAAATGACATTAATATCTATCTCTGCTTCATAGATGTATTCTTATTCCCAGCTCAGCTATATTGCACACATATATGAGAGTAACCTGTGAGAAGCTAACCAAACATAAGGCATGTTTTGATGCCAACACTTAATCGCTTGATTGTAACAAATACTCTGTTACTGTTAGCTTTTAGGGAAGATGAGAAAGAGCGAGGAGTTCATGAAAAACCATTTTTATTAAACTCAAAATGATAGCCTTTAAATAGGCTTACAACTTAACTGCTATAAAACTGAAAAAGTGGGATGACATATCCACGCCTAACTTAACATGACTCCTAAAACATATTCAAAGCATAATAAAAATTACTCCTAATCTGTCATCTAAAAACTATCTTAAGGAAACATAAATTCACCACCTTCGGTTCCCATTGATGACGCACATAGCAATTGGCTGCTTGAAGTACAGCTTCTCACTCGTTCTCAGCATAACACCCATACCAGCCCGCTTCTCTCCCATCATCGACCCATTGACATTGCATTTCACCACTCCAAGACCCAGAGCTACCCTCCCTCAGCACCCCGCCACTAGCTGCATGTGCTTCCTCATGATGTCAGACCCTCCCCCACGTATTATCTCGTGACATCGGACCCTCCCTCCCATTGGCATAATTCCACGGGCCTGACTATTACCGGACTCCATGAAGCGGTTAATAGCATCTCTGACTGTTTTATTTGGAACTAGAGAATCTGCAAGTACATCTCTCACCCCACAGACACACATCGACTTAGATATGATATGATCCCTGATGCATTTGTCACAGAAACTGTCCAAACAACACTTGCTTGTTAAAACAGCATCCTTCATCACTTGTTTGCACATCGGACAATGGAGCTCTGCTGGAACATCTTGCACAGGCCGAGTGGAGGTTAGCCCTTCCATTTCTTTATCAAAGGCAGCCTCATTGGGTTTCAAGACAGCAGATGTGCCAGTCGGCAATACATAAAAGCCATCAGGTGTAGGCACAAGCATCGACTTTGGGATTCCAGTAGGCGGTTTCACTCTCTTGATATCATAATCTGGATCACCATTTGTTGGACAGTGCTGAATCAAATGGCCAGGAACCTTGCACCTACGACAGATATAACCCGGTGGAGGTCTATTGCGCCCCAAACCACCACCAGCACCGGCACCACCCCGACCTAAACCTTGTCCACCCTTTCCTAAACCATCACCAGATTGACGGTTCAAGGCACAACCGTCACCACATTGACGCTTCCAGACAAAGGCGTCACCAGAGATACGTTTTCTCTTCAAGACAGAAGCGTCACCAGATTTACGCCCCCAGTCCAAACCAGAATTCGCAACTAATTCCTGGATCTTAGCATCTTCCTCAGCTCTACTCAGAGGAGTTGTGTCCTGCACATGATTTTTTGCGTGTTCTGGTGTCACGGTTGCATACAAATCTTCCCCAAAGTCATAATCCAAGTCCGAGACCTGGACATCTTCCGAAGCAATCACGGAATCGTTTTTGGAAATTTGATCATCGTCCTCAGTAACCTTAGGTTTCCCGACAACAATAGGCATACGAGGCAGTCCCGGAACTCGACGAATTAAAACAGAAGTGTTTTCGGGGATCATGATTGATTCATCAACATACTCTTCATTAGTCTGAGCATTCGTAACAAGGAGGTCATAATCAGTACCCCTCCCCAAACGCTTTATATCAAAAATTCTTTCTTTTAAATCTCCTACTGATATTGAATCTCCATCAATGGATATTGAACTGAAATCTTTTGCACTTTTGAACTTATAATTGATTACTGCCATCACTTTTTCTTTCTTCTTTATTATTTTCCAACAAAAATCAGTCAATCAATGCAGTCAGTCAGTCAGTCAATTTCTATCGACTGTAACTTTTTTTCTTTCTTTCTCTGTTTTTATTCCTTCAAGACAATCCAATCAATACAACGATGTTTGATATGTAAGAAGTAACAACAAACAATTAACGAAAGAACTGAATGGAGTATTGTCCTCTGTGTTCTGGCCGTGTCCTCAAACAAAGCCGATGATGATTGATCACTTGAATGATCAGCAAATCTTCGCCGAATTGAAGTCTGCGATGATCAAAATGAGGTACAGAGAGCAGCTAGGGTTTGTTGATGAGAGAGAAGCAAGGGAATTGTGAATTGTGGGAGAATTGTAAAGGGAAGACTTTGATTTATAGAAAGCAAAAAATTGAAGGCGGTTAAAGGGTGCGGGAGTTTGAGTTGTTGTGGGACTTTGGTTTATGGAAATAACTTGAGTGCCAAGTAATCCACCAGACAAGGGAGTTTCACTTGTTGAGGGAGATTACTTTTTGGACTCGAGAAGGCGGGAAGTGTTGTTGGGTTTTTAATTAATGATCTGGAATAATTTCTAATCTTAATCCTTCTTTTTTGGTATATTTCTAATCTTAATCCTAATTCTTGTAGGAAACCTTATGGTAGTTCTTTAGATGATGTAGCTGCTGTACAAATCTGTTGGTAACAAAAATTGAACATCAAATCCTGCAGCACTGCATCAAGAGAAAGGAAACATGTTCCGCTCTATGAAGAGAAGAGAAACATGTAGTTGAGGTAGCTAATGCACTAAGATAACATGGAACATAGTATCTGTGGTTGGGGGGGGGGGGGGGGGCTGTAATGGACTTGCTTTCTGGTGTGATCTTAACATGGTCAGGTTCAATGTGTCCTCCCGGATCAAAGACCAAGATAATCGGAGCTCTCCTTGTACCACCATGCAATTCGATCGATGTTCGTTTCAGGACCAGCCTCACTCTTCTGACGATATAGAGAAGGACTAAGGAGGGCTGCTTCACCAACACAGAAATATATTTGCCCCTAGTAATGGCTGCAGGGACTGATTTGTAAAGTTCCCTGAAATGCAGGGACTGATTTACAAAATCAGAATTGAACCTTTCTTGGCATGTCTGGTCATCCTTGGTGGTTATAATCAGTCCACTAGGTTCAAGGGCCATGAATAGAGTTGCTTCTTTTAGAAACTGCCACATACTTATGAAAATATACACAAGAACAAGGGAGGAATGTTCTAATGCAATATGGGCTGATTCGGATTGGCTGAAAGTTCAGGGACTGATATGAACATTCTCTGTTCAGACCCCTTGTGGGTGTAGGCACTTTTTGCAGCATAAACCTTGAGGTTTATGGAAGAAAGGAAGCAACT
>CAAKMY010098493.1:0-27327 GCA_901111285.1 Corrigiola litoralis | reverse complement strand
ATCTCATGAACCCTCTTGGGTCGTAGGCTAGATCCGAAAGGCAACGGTTTTCGAGACACCGCAAACTCTCGGTGGCGACTCTATAATATTGCACAGAATACTGAAAAGGGCACAATCTGCCCCTGACCACACATGGCCTGCGTCACTGGTTATGACGCAGCCATGTTGGCCTGTGTCACTGGTTATGACGCAGCCTTATGGCTGCGCCTCAACCAGTGACGCAGCCTTGCTGTGTTGGATCAATTCTGTTTCCGCCACTAACACTATTATGAGAACCTGAAAGTCAATAGGAACGGTCCGGAGGCCTCTAGCCTCGCCGTACTCCTTCCCTAAGTGGTGGTTCTCGAGCGTACTCCACTCTTTGACGTTAATAAAACAAAAACATAAAAAAGAGTTGCGGGTCCGGTGCGCTCACAGATTTACATATTAAACAAGGTGTAAAAGTGATTTTACAAGACTGATGATGAGCATAATGAGGTAGAGACTAGTCAGGTGAAGAAAAAACACAAGAAATGGGTTGGCAAAGAAGCTGAAAACACCAGTGCACAAGAGGGTGGTGAGGAGAAAGAAGAAGAAAACTACCCAGAGGAGTTAGTTGGATAAGATTTAGATACAAGTGATGATTGGTACAAGGCATCAAGACAAAATATTAATGTGTGGAACCCGACAACTGCACAGAGACATGTTCATTTAAAGCAAAGACATTTGAACTAAGAAACCCATGCAAATCAGACAACTACTGAAGCAAGGGGAGCAACTTTGAGTGATTATGCAGCTAGTGATGCAGATGTTGATACACCAGGAGAATCTGAAGAAGAAGACATAAAGGGAATAAAAAGGAAACAAAGAGCACCAATACTTGATCTAAATACAACAAATCTCAAGACCATAGTACGGAAAGAGGGCATGAGGTTTACTAATAGAGATAGCTTTAGGAGGCTGTTACAAGATATGTTGTTGCAAATGGGAGGTGCATTAAGTACTTTGTCAGTGACAAGGGCAAGAATTAGAAATTGGGTGTGAAATGCAAGGGTGACTGCAGATTCAAATTGTATGCTTCTTAGTCCAGCAGAAACTCCTAATTTCTTCTGAAAAGTGTGCAAGGAACTCATAACAGCAGCTGTGTGAGAAATATGCAGAAGAATCCTCAACTCAAATCAAGATGGATGGCTGGGTAGTTTCTTGAAGTTTTCAAGGAGAAACCACCTTGGCCTGGAAATTAGATCATGAAGGTTGTGCTTGCAAGGTACAATGTTTTATCAGTAGACATGTTGCTTACAAGATTAAATTTTTAGCACAAAGAATGTTGCATGGGTCTATGTCAAACCATTATAGCAAGTTAAGGAGATATATACAGGCTTTGAAAGACTCAAACCCTAATAGACATTTTTTGTTGGTAACTAAATTTAATGTTATTAGAACAAATCCTCCTGTGTTCAAAAGATTCTCTGTGTATTGTGAAGGTGTAAAAGAAGGTTTTTTGGCTGGTTGTAGACCTTTTTGTGTTTCGATGGGTGTTTCTTAAAGACCTTTTTAGGAGGAATGTTGTTAGCTGTTGTTGGTAGGGATGCTAATGATCAAATGTACCCAGTAGCTTGGGCAGTTGTAGAGGGGGAAAACAATCACTCATGGGACTGGTTTATAACTAAAGTAAAATCTAGTCTATGTTTGACTGATGTTGGGAGGTGGACTTCTATGTCAGACCAATAGAAAAGGTCTTGTAACTGCAGTTGCTTCATTGTTGCCAAAATCTGAACATATGAATTATGCTAGACACTTGTTTGTTAATTGGCACAAATTAAACAAGAGTGATGAGTTGAAGGGGTTGTTCTGAAAAGCTTGTAGAGCTTACTATGAGGCATATTATTTAGATGTTGTTGAGGAGATGAAATAAGTTGACCCTCATGCAGTTGCTGCTTTGAAGCCATCCCCAAAGAGTCATTTTGGAGGGCTTTCATAAAAACAGAAACAAAGACTGATGTTGCAGTGAACAAAATGGCAGAGACCTTTAATGGTTATTTATCATTAATGCAAGGTCCAAGCATATTATATACATGTTAGAAGATATCAGTTGTGCACTTATGGAGAGACTAATGAAAGCTTGGATGGAAAAAGATGAAGTTCAGATTTGCCCAAGGGTTCAAGCAAAGCTAGAAAAGATCAAGGAAGATGTTGGTCAGTGCCACCCAATACCATCAAGCACTGGTGTACTATTTCGTGTCAATCACATGATTGACGGTTTAGTGGTTGACATGAATGCCAAGACATGCACCTATAGAAGATGGGACTTGAAAGAAATCCCCTGTTGTCATGCAATTGCTGTGAAGTTTTTTATGCATGACCAGCTGAAGATCTTGTTGATGACTGTTTCAAAAAAGAAACCTACCTAAAGATTTACTCCAAGTTCGTAAACACATGTCCAGAGGAAAGACATTGGCCCAAGATAACAATGCCAGTTGATCCTGCTCCAATCAAAATAGGGCCTGGTAGACCCAGGAAAAACAAGAGAAAAGATCCCCATGAGAATCCTAAGAAGACAGGGAAGTTGACAAGGCATGGCTTGGAGATGACTTGTACTATCTGCAGCATCAAAGGTCACAACAAAAGAAGCTGTCCGCAAAAGGGTAATTATCAAGCTCCTAATGCCCCACCTGCAAAGAGGCCTAGAGGAAGGCCTATGGCAGTAGCAACAACCACAAGCACAAAGGAAATTTGGTACCATTCTGCTACTGCTCAGCATGCAAGGACAGGAGGGAAGAGGAGCAGGGAGAGGGCTTTTAGGAGGAGGCAGAGGAGGTACAACAGCAGCCAGAGGCAGGGGAAGAAGAATGGGCATGAGTAGGGGTAGAGAAAGTGTAAGTCATCTTCTTTTCTTCTCAATTGTTGTTTTTACATGATGTTGTCATCTTGCTTACTTAATGTTGTATGCAAGATGTTTGATCTTGTCTAATGTTGTTTTTCAGGTGCTTGTTGGTTATGGAGCTTATGTTGATTCAAGTGGAGCAATTTTTTTAAACATGCCTGGATAAAGGACACCAATACTAGTGTCACAGCAAGGCAAGCCTCCACTTCTGCTGCCTACTATATTGATGGATTATCAACCCAAACATCCATCACAAACCAACAGTTCCATGTTTGATTCGGTGTAGAATCACCTTTTATTTTGCAAAACAATATTAAACTCTTGGGTGTGTTTTAATATTTAGCTTTTGCAAAACAGTATTTTGCTTGAAGTGGCAATTTGCCTTGAACTAGATCAAGTTCTAAAAACATTTACGAGATGAATTGTGACTTTTGAACTACGTGTGTGAAAAGGGAACACTTGATTTTCATTGCTGCAATCACATATTTCATTCATTTATTCCACAAAAGAACGTTACATACCTTCCTCACCACCACTTTCATACAACAATTTAGAATGTGGTCCATCAAAACCATAGTAGTTTAAAGTATCTAAATTGCAATAACTACTGCAAAGAGGAGAAATATGAGATGCACAACCCTGGTCAGATTCTTTTCCCTGTTTGCATTAGCTAGCAATTCTTCCTTCAATTTTGCATTTCCTTCCTCAATAAGTCTTTTTTCAGCTTTTGCTTTCCCAATTTGGCTTCCATTCTTTGCAAATCATCCTTTACCTTGATGCTTCATGCACCAACTTATCAAACTCCTTCACTTCCAACTCCTCCTCCCAAAAAAAGACTCCACAATCATTATTCTACAAATGCATTATCAACGAAAATTAAAAAGCAATTTTTTCAATTAAATCATGATTACAATAGAATATGCACTTTACCTACCAATTGGGGCAACGATAAAATCTTTTGCCCAAACTTCCTTGCTTCCCACCTTTCTTTAGAGAAGCTAGCTCATTGTGTTTGCTGAAAACTTCCAATCCATTATCTATTTTAACCTTAATTGATGACGAAGTTGAAGAGGAAGCAGACATGACTGCACAGATGTGGAAAATTGAAGATGAATGGGGTCAGGGTTTTACTGTTGGGGACAAAAGAAGAGGGGTTCTGTGGGGTTTAGAGTTGTATAATAAAGGAAGAGAAGAGCTCGGACTGTGTTGAAGAATAAAAGAAAGGAATTTGGCGATCAAAAGAGAATTAGTTAGGAAAAAACATTAAAAAAGTCTACGTAAGCGGATTCTAGCATGAGATTCCAGCTCCGGTCACCAGCGTTGTATTTTTGTGACACAAAGGCAAAGGTCGTATTATTCGTGTGAATTTCCGAAGGTGGTACTATTTTTATTTGTTCCTCCAAAAGTGGTGTTATTTTCATCAATTTTTCCTTTATTATTTAGTGTAACTAGTTGCAAAGCCCGTGCGATGCCCGGGCCTCATATAAATTTATTTTTTTTTGTTGTCATTCTTAAATTTTGAATTTGATATATGTTAAATTAAAGATAATAGATCAGATAACATTATAAGTCAAAAGTCATAAGATAATAGGTTTTTCATAGAGCGACAATTAAAAGTATGATATTGTATGGTGATATCTACAAACCAAATTATTGAACTTCTTAAAGAAGAGAGAGTAATTTATATGATTTGTTTAACGTGCATCAGAATCCAATATTCTTTCTCAATTTAGTACGTGTATCATACTTCGTACAACTTGAAGGTCCATTACAAAAGACAAATTAAATGTCAGTTAAATGAAAATTACTGAAATTTTTTTAAAAGGTCAAAAGATATCCTCGAATTAAGAGACAACTACTATTTTCAAATTTAATAATCCATAAAAAAACAATTTGAAGGAAATATAGGTATATTTATATAACGCAGTCGAGGGAAGATGATTTGTTACTCAAAAGGTTGCGGATAAGCAACCTCACTGTTAAAAATAGGAAAAAAGAAAAAACTTATGACATGTTTTGACTCGCCTTATTTTTACTTACTAAAAAAAACAATTTAGAAAAAAAAAGTAAAATTCAAAAAGTCAAGGGAAAAAAGTGATAAAATCTAGAAAATCGAGATATGTGTTTAAAAAATAATTAAAACTGAGCTAGCCAAACAATATGAATAAGAAAAAACATCTATTCAAAAGTTGGAGTTCATGTGGAGCTCTCTACTTATATCATATTATTAGTTAAATTTAATTCAAATCTAAATATTAAAATAAAATAGCTTCGGACAAATATAGTTCAAATGTATTATGCAGTGATATTTGTATTATAATATTATAACATATGTACTCAAAGCAATGATCAAACATAATTAATTTTAGACCATAAAATAAAATAAAGAAATTCATTACTTCTACGTAGAAAAAAAATCCTATAAAATTCTCACTTATTTCCCCGCCATGAGATTATAACTATTTGTCATGGGATTAAATTTATTCTTCTCCATGTGATCGAGAATTGTATACAGTTATCTTTTGTAATTATTCCAATTTATGTATTATTTTAGTATTAATAATTGAATTTATTGAAGCTATTCAAAATATCAAGACACCAAACATGAAAAATCCTATAATTTATAGAGTTGTACATCACAAGTTAGAACTCTACCACCTACCCCAAAAATTACTATACCGACATGTAACATTCATGTAAAATAACTTATTCACTCAATTCAAATACTCAAATCCACCTAAAAACATTCAAATACAATAGACTAACAATAAGTAAATTTAGAAGAGGAAAAAAGAGAGCGAAAAAAGAGATTTAATTTGAAACTATTTACTGCATAAACAATAAAACACACACACACACACACACACACGCACACACACACACACACACATACAAATATATATATGCACTTAAATCAAAATAATATAAACATAGCATAAAAAACTTGAATTTAATTTAATTATCAAGAAAAATAATTCTCAAATTCCACCAATAACAATACAATTATAATATTCTTTTAACAACTTACCAAACCATGCCATATGATTTTGCTTAAGCAGTATATGAATCATAGCAACCATGCATCAATCATCAAACATTTAAACAACACACATGCACAAAAAATGTAAGAATATTAATTGACAAATTCACTCATATTTAAATAATCAAATCTACCTACAAACAATCAAATACAATAGACTCACGAAGCAAATTTAAGAGAGGAAAAGAGAGAGAGCGAAAAAAGAGACTTACTTTGAAACTTTATAATGTTTAAACAACTTACCCATCCAATGCATATGAATTTGCTTACGTATCATAACATTGAATTCTTAATGACAAAAAAATAAAATATTTGAATCTCACCTTAACGGGCTCTACTCTACACATTGAATTTTTCATTTGTGAAACTACGTGAAAAACCATCAGATTCAATAATAAAAGTAGGACAAACGAAGAAAAAAAAGAAGAAGAGATACAGTAAGAATATACATGGAAGCAAGGTGAGTTGAGACTAACGCACTGACACAGGAGAGACGAAACTTACACATCCTCTTGGCTTGGTAAATATTTTTCAAATAATTCCTATTTATATAAGTTTGTTTTAAGAATTCTAATAAAATTTTAAAATTATATGGAAAATACATATTTTAGATATTTCTATACCAAATTAAAATACCTAAGAAATGTTTAGTATAGAATTAAAAAAAATTCCTTATTTTTATCCTTATATTTTATTTTCTTTCTTTAAGGTCAGTCCTTTTCACGATCAAAAAGTTAAAAACGTTGTAAAAGGCACAATGAGATACCAAACTTTCTGGTCCTATTGCCTTCAAATGGACAACAACGACTATATATTGATTTGCATAGAGATATTTCCATATTAGATATATTTTCCTATTTCCGATGGAGAATTAAAAAAAAAACTTACCATCTAAGAATGATAGTCAATATATACTCTCTTTTCCCTAATTTACGTAGAGCATTTAAAAAAAAAGTTAATTCCTTTTTTCCTACTTGGCACTTTAGTAATCATCGAAAAGTTCCTCCTTTATATATACTAGTATTCACACCCGGCGTTGCCCGGGCTACGTAATTTTGATTTTTTTTTTTTAAGAATCAAATATAAACCCAAACGTTGCTTAACTAAACCTTAATGTAACCGATAGTCAAACCGCAACTGATCTCAGTTTCAACCCTTAAAAATCACCTGCCCAAAAGAATCTCAAACCCAAGATTGAATAAAATACAATAATTCTCAACAAAAATAATCTATTATATGCTAAATTCATTAATATTGCATTTTTTTATCTAACTTAATACCAAAGGTTGAATAAAAGTTTGGTATAAATGTACTGGACATAATAGCGGAGATGCCTTTATTTAAAACTAATGACTCTAAAATATCTATGACTAAAGGTTTGAACTGACTCTAATCTAAAGGCAATCACCTAAGAAGAATATCCCTAATGTAAACCCGGTGCGATTGACCCTGATCCAATCTTAACTTATTGTTTGAAACCTTAAATTATTGTTTGAAACCTGTTGACACATATTTTCTGTCTATATGTACAAAAAGGACTACTTTCGTTATATTAGAGTTTTACTATTAATCAACTTGTAGTTTACCTAGGATTCTTAAATATACACTTGGCATTAGATGAATGGTGCCAAATGGCAGGCAATAATTCTAAACAAAAATAATCTATTATATGCTTAAATTAATTAATATTACATTTTTTATCTAACTTAATACCAAAGGTAAAGTTTCGTATAAATATACTGGAAATAATAGCGGAGATGCCTTTATTCAAAGGTAATGACTCTAAAATATTTATGCCTAAGGGTTTGAAATGACCCTAATCTAAAGACAATCACCTAAGAAGAATATCCCTAATGTAAACCCGGTGCGATTGACCCTGATCCAATCTTAACTTATTGTTTGAAACCTTAACTTATTGTTTGACACCCGACGTCACATATTTTCTGTCTACATGTACAAAATGGACTATTTTTGTTATATTAGAGTTTTACTATTAATCAACTTGTAGTTTACCTAGGATTCTTAAACTATACACTTGGCATAAATGAGTGGTGCCAAATGACAGACATTAAGGGCGTGGTTTCTACTTTACATATTAGTATAGAGATTGATATTGATATTGATATTGATGATTAATGATTGATGATTGCTATTAAACTGTGCGAACTTGCCCGAGTATTAAACTAGTTAAATATATTTTTCCGTTTTTTTAATAATTTCAGTTTCTTACCGTTCTCCCGGGTTCCTTTCTTTTCCCTCAGAGAAGAACTTGGGTGAGACGGTCTCACCAAAACCTTATGGTGAGACGGATCCAACCTAAACAAAATAGAGTGCGGTTCAAATACCCAAAACACATTCATTTTTAAACTACCTAGTCATTTCACTCTCCTCCCTCCCCGCCCCACCTCCGACCGTTTCTCTCTCCTCCCTCCCCATCACCATCCGTTTTCTCTCTCCTCCATTTATCTCGAGTCACCGCCTTATTCTCTATCTATATCTCGCCGGATTATCATCTTATCAGCCCATTTCTCGTTTATAATTTTCGTTAAGAGAGAAAGTAGATGGGTGGGGGTGAGAATAGACTTGTGTGCTATAGTGTTGGGTTCGGGTTCGATGGTGGAGTCGTGTTGTGGTGTAGACAGATGGGGTGAAGTTGATGGTGTGGGAGGAGTCGTAGGAAACCGTCGGCACGCCTAGGCCACCACCAAACTTTCTTTCTCTCTCCTATATTTGGTAGGCTGCATCGAGACTATCGTTCACACATTTCCGGCAAGCATGAAGGGCGGTAGCTTGCCACTTATAACCTTGGAGTTGCCGCTGCCGGCCTCACAAATGCATATGGAGGTTTCTTGGTGGTGGACGACGGTGGTAATGCAGTGGTCGGTTGATGATGGTCGGGTGTGGATGAGGGGTGGGGTTCAGGTGGAATGAGGGAGAAAACTGTGCCATATGCGGGTATAAATTTGCAACCTTAGCCTTTTAACTAGAAAGGTCATACTTTTAGTATGAAACTTTATCTTGTACGGAGTACATTTAAAAACCATGGAATCCTAATTATTATCCGGTAGTACAGTGCCAAAACTTGATTCAAGATGATGAATGTCAGGTGACTGTTAAGCATATATTTCGTGAAGCAAATGGAAAGCAAATGGAGCTAAGTTTGTGTTTCCCCTGCCCCAAATGCACAACACCGTGTTTGAGGATCTCATGGAAATTGCGAAGACTTGCCTAGTTTATTTGTCTTTTATTTCCTTTGTACAAAAAAAAAAAAAAAAACCCATAACTCTATCAAAAATTATTAGAGATTGGATGTTTTAACTTTAATGGATGATCATTGATATTAAAACTTAGACCTTCTAATAATTGTGTTATATATGTAAATTTTTAAGTTAAATAAGTGATATTTTGAGTTAAAACCGTAAACTTTTATATTAAAAGCGCGATCTTCGCCATTCACAGAAATTAATCTTAAAATGTCTTTCGTAGATTAGCTTAGAGAAGTGTATTCTAATTTCCGGAAAAAGTATCATCTAAATAGAAAAAAATATCTTTTAATTTGAAACATTGAGCATTTAACTTGAAACATCAACGTTTTAATTTGAAACATCTGCCAATAAATTGAAACATTAACATTTTAAATTGAAACATCAACCATTTAAGTTAAAACCTCTTTATTTTAATTTAAAACATCAACCATCTAAATTGAAACCACGCCCCTTGAATACATTTATGAGCTTTTAACTATAAATAGTCAACTTCTAAATTAAAATGGTGATCATGTATCATCTAAAGTTCATTAATATTCTAAGTTGAATGTTTGTCGTAATTTATATTAAAGAGGTGACATGTTAACTAGGGTGACCATTTAAATAAAAATGGCGATTTTTCATTAACATAGACCTTTGAGTTTTTTTTTTCTTTCAAAAGGAGCTTTTGAGTTACAAGGTTGAGCTTTCAACTTTTAAAAAAGTTATTTTTAAAATCAATAAACGATATTTTATCATCTTAAGTCATCAATGGACTTGAACCTAAACCGCACGCTAACGTAAATCATAATCTGACCGCTGAGCTGAGAAACTCTCTAATGAAGAGATATCACGCATAGTTTTATATAACCGCGCACTTAGTTGGGGGCGTCTCACCAAATTGTTTTGGTGAGACGGTCTCATTCAAGCAATTTGGTGAGACGGTCTCATTCAAGTTTTGGTGTTTCCCTCAAGTTCGGCATATCCTTTCGGCTTAGTTCAGTTCAATTGAATTCAGTTTAGTTTAGTTTAGTTCATTTTAGTTCTATAAATTTCTGTTCAATTGAATTCAGTTTAGTTTGGTTAAGTTCAGTTAAGTTCTATAAGTTTCACAAGTCGAAAAGAAGAGAGCTAAGTTGTGTCTTCTACAGTTCTACTCCATTCCAGTTTGCTCTTCACTAAGAAAAAATACTCCAATGCAAAGCATAGAGGGACAAAATGAAACATCGGCACCAGCGCTAGATGACTGCCTGAACCTCCTTAGAGGACAGACAGACGAGCAGCGTCTCGCCGGCCTCCTCCTCGTCACCAAGTACTGCAACAAGGACGACCATGACTCCATTCGCCAGGTTTACCGCGCTATCGGCCCTCAATTCCTTCACCGCCTCTTGCGCACAGGTACGCATTTTATCTAAAAAGACGGTCTTATTCCAACTTCATAAAGAATTAGTTGCAAATTGAATTAAATGATGTGCAACATCACAAATTATACGAAAAGACCGTCTACGTTTATTATAAAAGTAGACCAACTCTTTACTGATTTATATGCTTTTATTGGGTCAGCATGGCTTTAAAAGTAGACGGTCTCTCCCAAGACTAGCTGTTATAAGTACATAGTTGAGTTATATCACCGTTAGTTTGAAAATTGCGGGTTTTCTAATTTTATTGTAAAAAAATATCTGGTCATAATCTGAGTTAAAATGGCGTACATAGTTAACCTAAGTGGACCTTATCGTGAAAGGTGGACTTCGTCTAATATTAACTTAAAGATAGATGTTAGGATAGAAGAATTTATGTTGTTTTTGTTCAATGAAGCTGAGCTGCTGACTCGTTTAGTTAGAGAAAAACTTGATAAGAGTATTTAATGTTGTTAATGGTAGGTACTATGGGTAGAGGAAGTAAAGCTGGTGGTGTAAGTGAAAGCGGTGATAACCGTGATGCTTATTTGCATCTGTGCATGACGGTTTTGGCGGCGTTGTGTCGTGTGCCAGAAATTGCGGCCTCCACAGATATGGTATCGAAGATTCCTTCTGTCTTGCAAGTCATGGAGAAAGAGTAATGTTCTTTTGTAAAAGTAGTTTTTGATTTTCATGGTTTTATGTGCTTTTGTAAAGTAATTGTTGTAGTGAGCTGGTAATTACTTAGTTCTTCATGCTAATCACATGCTTGGCTTTTGCCATTATTGCATTCTTGTTGTATCTTAGTGGTCCATATATGTTATGTTGATATTTATAGCGAAAGATAGATGCTTGAATAAAAAGTCGAGAACAGACATTGTAGGCCTTTTGTTTTTAGAGATGCAACCTCAGAAGTCATACATGTTTATTGGTGAGAACTACAAGACTGTATACACCCTTGTTAAACTCCACTTGCAAATGCATCAGTAGAGTAATTGCAGGACATAAATTAGCCAATGAATATGTATATGTAGTTCTGTTCTGCGAGTCTCAGTAGCTATTGTTTTCTTTTTGTACTGAATAATTGTTGTTCGATATGCAGATCAGCTTTGTCTTTTCTCGAAGACTGCTATGAGTTTTTGTTTCTTATGTCCTCTGCTTCTGAAGATGCACTCGCCACATTATTCGAGTCTGGAGGGCTGAAGTTGCTAGCAGCGCAATCATCTTCTGTGCCAGATGGTATTCAAATAAAGATTGCGGTAGCCTATTAGATTTGCTTATTTGAGCGACTGTTGTTGTCTTTGAGCTCGCTTCTGGCTTCCTTTTTTTCTTTCTTTATTATCTGTTTCTTTTCGATATGTATTGCGAAACAAGGTTCTCTTGTTCTTCAATTTGGTGCCTTTCCTCTGATTCTGTGTGATGTGGACTCTGCTTGTAGGATCACAGATAGCAGAACTTTCCATGAGACTTATCATGTTGATCTTCAGTAAGCTTCCCTTGGATGCGATTGTCAAAAGAAATTTGACTGAGCTGTGTATTCTGGTAAGCGTTTGTGGGTTATTCATGATGGGTTTGTATTAGTGGTGCTGGTTATTGACTAGTTCACTTCATCCCATCTGGGTCTTTTCTATTTTTGTCGATCTATGTTGGATTTATCATGTGTGAACATAACTAACAGAGTCTTCATATTCCAGGTGGTGTTTATTGCCCGGCAATTCGCCCTATTGCATAATGCTCTGAAATTTGACTTGCTCCACTTGCTGTGTGTTATCCTCTCATCAGAACATTTGGTATGGTTGATATAGTCGACAAATTTTCTCTGCTTCTGAAATTTTATTCATTATCGATGCTTTCTATAGACAAGTGGTCATGAAATTTTGCTGGTGAAGGGTGGAAATAACTTGTATAGTGACCCTCTTTTTTTTTTCATTGCATATGGCTAATGTTTGTGTCTGGCTTATTGTCTTAGGACTTATGGATGATGCTAACAACACCAGACACTTCCCATAGCTGATGCTAGTTAAGAACTTGAAAATTTACACGTGGGCACTTAAAAAGATGATGATAGTTGAAGGCTTCTTCATTGTTAAGATGAGAATTCTGTGCTCAAAGGCATGGTGCATGCCTGCACGGATGTTCAATTTTCAATTTTGATACTTTGCAAAGGCCTAGACTAGAATGTGACCCTCTTGTGTAACCTTTAGGACGCCAGGACAGTAACGATATGTCATATTGGTGTGTGCACATACCTCCTCACAAGTTTAAAAGCGTGCTAGGAGGATTATATCAATTGCAGCTGGTGTTGTTGTCATGTCTATAGTGGTAAAGTTTCTAAGCACCAAAGAGATGAGTAAAAGCTACCTGAAGGATGAAGGGTCTTTTCGTCTGGAGGGGTTTTATTGTTCTTGTCTTGCTTATATGTCACTATTAGATATACTTATGTAGGGCTTTTAATTATCTTAGTACTGCTGTATAAGATAAGTCTAGCAGACTTGACTAACTGAATCGTGAGGTTTGCTTTTCCAAAGATTACATATATGCATATATATCTCAAAAATTACTATTGAGCACTTGTCATGGAAACCATAACTGGTGACTGATTTACATAGAAAAGTGGCTTATTTATTATAAGGAACTTAAAAAGTGATTCTGTTATGTAAATGTGACTATTTGTACCAGAGTTGGTGGTTCTCTCCGTTTATTCGTAACAAAAACCTTTGGGTTATGAATAGTAGTGTGTCCAACGATTTATAGAATAGGAAGTGTGATGTCCACCCAACCTGTGGTACATTTGCGGTCAAAGTGGAAAAAATTGTATGTTAATATTCAATATAGGTTACTGCAGATGTTGGACACTAGTGAGAGTGTTACATATAATTTTCCTCTTGTAATAGTTGTTTTCAATCTGATGATGCTGTAGCCTTTAGCTGTCACTGCTGCTGGTTGGTTGCTAATACTATTTATTAGACAAGCTTTCCCGTGTGTTTTGATTGGCAAATTGGAGGGAAAGGGAGGGGAGGGAAGAAGAAAGAAGAGAAGTGAAGGGGCGGGGAGGAGAGAGAACATTGTACCATTTGGAGAAGGAGGGAAGGGGAGGGGAGGAGGAGAGAGAATTCGTAGAGGAGGTGGGTCCTTGGAAGAGGAAGGAGAGTGTTTTCCTTCCAAATCTCTTCATTTTTGGGGTGATTTGTTTTGTTCATGGAAGAAAAAACTTAATTCCCTGATTTCCCTCCCCTCCCGTTCCCTTCTCCATCCCAATTGTTATCCAAATGAAGAAATCTAGATCCCTCTTTCACCCTCCCCCCTCCCCTTCCTTCCATTCTCTCTATCCAAACACTTTTTTAGGTGGAAATTTTATTTCATTTTCGTAAGTAATATTCGATTCTTTGTTTTTCTTGTACCTGTATCATACTTCTTAAATTTTGTATATTTGTTTTCCCTTTTTGTTCTCTCTTTTTTTTTTTGGTTTTGGGAGGGAGGAGGTAACGCAGTGGCTGTAGCATTTAGTCTTTGTTTACAGTTATCTGCTTTTACCAGTAGGTCTATATTGCTATTGTAACCAAAAGATTTAAGCTACTTGTTGATGTTTCATAGTTTGATTTGGTACTAACTATAGTTCTTTTTTAAATATTACAGGTTCCCTTGCACAATGCACTACGAGGAAAATCAAATGATAAATGGCCTGCTTATATGCGCGCTGGTGTTATGGATATATTACAGAATCGTGTTGGTAAGTTTGTCTTGTCTTTTGTTGTGGGAACTTTTGTCATTCAACTTCTGTTTTGTCATTTTAAAGTTATGTGCTTCAGTTGCTCCAGGATAATTGTTTTCTAGATCTGATTTTGTGAGCACTTACCCAAAGGGCCTTGGAAATGAGGAAGAGGGGACGGAAACCCTATCCTTTGAACCTCATCATTGACGTTTACTGAATATTATATGAGCTTCAAGTGAAGCCTATTGGCTTTTGTAATATCTGAATGTCTTTTCTAATATCTGAATGTTACCAAAGGCAGAGCTATCTCAAGATAGAGTAGTTGAAATGCTCTTGTGGTGCTTTTCAATGAAAGTCGCGGATTATTTCGAACGAGAAGCGTGTCAGGGAAAAAACATCAAGCAGGAGCACTGGTTCAACTACATATGTGCAAGTGAGGCCATCTGAAAGCCAATTGCCAATAGGAGACCCACTTGTCATATATACTAGAGCCGCCCACTTGACATATATACTAGAGCCGCCCACTTCAATGTTTTGATGTGGTAAAAATTCACCACGACCCTTACAAAGAGAAGTCGTTTTCTTTTTGGAAATATTGTTTTCACATCTTTATTGAAAGGTAAACAGATCGGTTAGACTGCCTCTGGGCCCTCAAAACATTAAAGCCACCCAACTAATTGACAAGTCTATATATAGAACAATTGACACTGCTTATGGACCTCCCATCTGACTTGCATGCATGTGTTAACATTATCTTTCCAGTATTTATATCTCAAATTTCGCAGCAATTTCCTGCCTTTGGTTTATAATAAGGTGGGAAATTGGGAGAGGTTAAGGTTTTGGGAAGATACATGGAAAGGGGAGGTGTCCTTTGCTACTCTGTTCCCACAGATTTATTGTCTATCCAATTTATATAAAGCTGCTGTTTCTGATCTTTTCACCACTGGGAAATGCTTGGGATTTTCATTTACGTAGACCTTTGTATGATTGGGAGGTGCAGAAACTCCCTGATTTAATTTCGGTTCTGGGATCTCTGAATTAACTAAGGAGAGGATACCCAGGGCCGTCTCGATTATTTCGGAGGCCCTGTGCACTTATTGAAAATAGGCCCCTAATAAAAACAAAAAGATTGTATAGTTCTAACATACATTAAATATCTCTATTCATATAGCACCAAAAAAGTATTACGATCCCTATTTTTAGGAGACGGTACCCAAAAGTTTTACTTTTGTATAGATGAATAATGTAAGGGGGAAATCAAGTTTTATAGGAGTATTGAGAATAAAAAAAGCGATGAGCATAGACACCACTATATATGCATCATTTGTTATTTGACTCTACTAAATATCTTATTTTGACCATTAGTAAGTAAGATATAAAATATTGTAAAAACAAAAAAAGCATTTTAACGTATTGCGTAAAACTCAAACAATTATAGTTTTTTAATTTTTAAATTTTATGTCATGAATTATTAATGGTCAAAGTATCATTTTCATGTATATGAAAAAGCAAATTAAGCTCTATTGGGATAAAGGAAGTAATTTTAATCTAATAATGCTGATTCTAAAAGTAAAAACACCAAACACATAAAACTGAAAAACAAAAAACAAAGGGGGTAATAAAAAATAGAAGATGAATTTCATATATACATAATACTCTGTATATTTTTACCAAAAAAAAAGTACTTCTCAGTATATTTCACCTTCGCATATGATAGCTTAGATGTGATGTATTATGGATATATGTAATGTGGACCATGTGGTCATTATATGAAAAGAGGCACTAATGAAAGATTATACAGTGGAAAAGTTTTCTAGATTGGGTCAGATTTTATGGTGACTTTTTATACCATACACGTTACCCTAGGTAAAATGACACTTATACTTTCATTCTCAGCACTTGCGGGCTTATTAGTAGTAGCCTGTAGTTGGTAGATAAGAATAAGGTTCAGATTGGGCCCTAAAATATATGGAGGCCTTGTTCTCTTGCACAACTTGCACAGGCTATTAGACGGGCCTGAGGATACCCATGTCTAGAAGCATGATTCTTCGAGAATTCTCAGTTGTAGATCGTTTTTATTGTTTCTTATTGCTCCAATATCATCTCCTATGAGTTCCATAATAAATCCAATTAGGAAGTCCAAAGTATCTCTGAAGGTGCGTGCATTCTGTTGAATGGCATTGGGTAAATTCATATCAATGATTTTATTCAACTCAGTAGACCGGGTACTGCGGTGAGTCCATATTCTTGTTATAAGTGTTGGAGTAGCTCTAACTAGCCAAACACAACTTTTTGTTAGCTTTTTAATTGCGTAAAAAAACTACCATCTATTTCATAGCCATTGTCGAACTCGAACAAAATCTTTATCTATTGGTTTTTGGATTATTTGTTTAAAAAATTGTTTTTTATTGGTCTCAATCTTTAAGGTTAGGCTTAGATTCCTACATTTTAGCAGAGGAGTTAAACTTTAGCCATTGTAAAGTAAGAGCCCTGGAAGATGACATGTGTACTCATCGGTATGTTTTTGCCGTGCAATTTCTCTCGTACTTGCTTTTGGTGTATTAATCTTTCGCTAAACAGATAGCTATATTTTGAGTATCAGTGCTACTTGGAACATGAGCTTTTGGAGATTAAAGACTATTGGACATGCACTGCCACTGGCTGAATTACTTAATGAAAGCATTCTTCTCGAGTGAAATTGCATGGAAAATTTCTTTCTGCCTCTTTCAATCCTTCCATTTATATACACTGATAGCTAACTTTTGTTTTTGCTGTAAATAGCCCCTGATCAGAAGCTTCAGGCTCTTATAGTGGCCGAGTCTATGGTATCCATACTAGGCGAGCGTTGGTTGATTTCTCATATGGATGCCCCTAATCTACATAAGTCCTTTCCGTCAGACCGGTAAGCATGCTAAACATGCCATTTAAAGTTTTAGTTGCCAATCAGCCATTTGTATGTCAATGCTACACATGTTTTTTCCGTCTTCATGCTTCAGGTGTTTATTGCTTGTTTTAGAGTCAGCAAGGGTGGAGATAGCTGTGCTGCTCAATGAGCTGGCGTACGTAAAATATGAAGCTTCTTCAGTGAATTCTGAGACTCTTGCTGTAAAGAGACGTAACCTGGCAATTGCGTACTCTTTGGTAGAACAAATAATTAAACTCATCTCTACTCTCAGCGAGGAAGAAGGTAAACTTTGCTTTCTCTGATTATGATACTGCTTCACATTTAAGTGTGTTAGTAACATGTGCTGCTTACTGCTTAGCTATCCCTCTGTAATGCCCTCTAGATCTCTGCTTATTATGTATAATGGGCACTTCAGATTAGACAAGAGAGTGAGAAACAGATGATAGACCTGTAAATATCTAGGAAAGATTCCCTGATGCACATAGTCCTTCTAACCTGCTCCAAGTAACGTATAACTACACTAGGAGTTACAGTATTTTAAGAATTATTTCAGTCAACGTTTAATTTAAAAACCTGCTTTCTGGTAACGTAGCGTTGTGTTATTGTGTAGACTGTCTCTACATCATATTCTTTCTAGCATCTGGGTTTTTATTTTTTTTTATTTTTATGTTTTTTCAGTGACAAGAGCCGAATCGTTTACTGTTCTTGCCTACATTACATGCATTCAGTTTAATGCTTAAACTTAGAGGGGCCATTCTGCTCTTATAGTCGGTTGGGGAATGGCGTTATAAAAATTGTAATTCGTCAAATGTTTGTTTAAACAGCAACATATCTTTACTCGTCAAGTGTTTGTTTAAACAGCGGCATATAGTCATTCATCAAGTGTTTGTTTCAACATCGACATATCCTTATTCGTCATTTGTATCCTGTCTCCAGGAAACACTGGTTACAAGTGACGGGATGTGGTTGACTTTTATGTTGTTTATACTTTGACTGGAGCCTTAAACTTGAAGGCAATCGAAAGATTGGAAAGGCGAAGCTCACAACTTGGAGGGGTAAAAATTTACCATATATCAATTATAGCTACTTCAGACAAATGAAATTGAAGAGACACCAAAGAAACCAACAGAACCAAAAATTCTCACATCATTCAAACATCAGAGAGAGGGGGTAGACTCCACTTAACCTTTCAATTTTGACATTCGGTGTGAAGATGGAGGGTAGCCTCAACCCATTTACGGAATTCCTAATATTAAGAGACAGAAGTACATCAATCAACAGAATTCAAGTCCATTATTATCTTTCCTGATCCAGCCGTTTCCTAGATGTTTGTTTCCTATTTGCATGGACATGAGTCTTTTAATGATAGACTTAAGACCTTGACCATGTACTGGGGAACCTTTTCAGCTAGTGATGTGTGCAGAGAGTTCGAGACTTTCTGTGCACACTACGCAGAACAGTGATTCACGAGTAGACCTGGCAACGGGTCATTCAGGTTGGGTGTTGGTGAGTTCATTTGGGTCAGCCAATTTTTCGGGTCAACTTCGGATCGGGTCGAGTTAGCTCGAGTCTGGGGTCGTGTGTGGAACTTCGGGTCAGTTTGGGGTTGGTCTTTTTAGGTCGGGTCATCTTGGGTCGGTGCTATTCGAGTTTTAAGTTCAAACTAATTCATATTGTTCTTTGATATTGTGTTTTGCTCATTTATTTCCTGTTTTAATTGATTATCGAATAAACAAGTGATTATTCTAATGGAGATAGTCAGCCAAGGTCCAAGAGCCCAATGCTCAAGACATATAGTTAACTCTTTATAAGTTTTTTTACTCTGTCAATTTTTTTTCTTTTCATTTTAATACAAAAGGTACTATAATGATGGAGTGCTTTGATTGTAAACTTCATTCTTGCTATGTATGTATTCATACAATATTTAGCGAATGAAATTGCTATATGATTTAAGACAAATTGAACATATAGTTATAACCTATAAGTCAATAAACTAAACAATGTATTCAATATTAAAATCTAGGACATGTGTAAAATTGATATCTAACAATAAGCTATAAATATATAGAACTGTTTGGGCGATTGAACTTTATTCGGGTCAGTTTGGGCCAATTTGGGTCATTTGCGTGTCGGGTCAGTTTGAGTCCGGTCATTTTAGGTACAGTCATTACGGGTCGGCTCACTTTGGGTTGTCGACCATTATTTTTGGTCAATTGGAACTTCGGGTCAATTAGAGCTACGGGTCATATTCGGGTCTCCGGTCAATTTGGGTTGGGTCAATCCGGTGGGGTCAACTTTGCCAGGTTTGTCTCCGAGACATGATCTAACTACAATTGGTAGGGTCGTGCATCTGACTCAAATTCTGTACGGTGCAGTGGTGCACATAACACAGTTCTGCTGCCCACTCTAGCTTGGGCTGCTGGAGGGTTTGTGCTCGTATGTCTGGGTTGATATTGTTGTTGACTTGTGGTGTTTTTCGTGCAGTAGTGATTTTTTCTGATCCATTTTGTTAGGGACCTTCTTGAAAGGCCAATAGGTGCTTTAAGAATTTTTTAACTCGCCTTTTTTTTCTTCTGATATATGCCATTCTTTATGATGTTTTATGGGAGGCGCCTCCACATTTGTTTGGGACTAACGTTTATAGTTGTTGCATAAGAATATTTTTTTTTGTTGAGAGGGATAAAAAATATAGTAAAATAAGAGTTTAAGAATCCTGTGCAATCAAAATCTAGTAACAACAACATTCTTACCCATGTGCCTACAAACAGGCTTCCGCCCACAAGGTAAGGGGGAGTCAAGTAAACCCCAAGCAAATGGTGTCTCTCTGTGTCCATTTCATATCCTTTGTGGCTGAAAAGCTGCAGTTGGCTCATCCGGAGCTTTGAACATTTCCTTATCTTGGATATTATTTATATGTTGTTCTAGAGATATGACTGAGGTAGTATGACTTTCTGCTATCCGTTCATCAATGTCAGCTTGTGCAAGGGGAGACTCCCACCTCCTCAGTAATGTGCTATCTCTGAAAGAGCTCAACTCATTTTTTGAACTAAACATATCATCCCATTGAAGACTTTGTTTATAATATGAAAAAATACCACCATCATCCTCCCATCAGCAAAAGTCATCCGCTAATGTAGCCATAAGGTTCTGGAGAAATTATTCTTTAACGCAGAAGCAGATTGTATCTTATCATTGTTGCCCACTTACACCTGTCATACATAGACTTTGTACATCTTCATTACTATTGACAAGGGTGTCTTGTTGGTCTCCTACAAACCCACCTTTTAGAGCGGTAGTACAGCCAGAGAAGTCAAGGGTATTCATCCTTGTCTAAATTTTGTGAATTTATACCTGTGGTAACCAAATTCTTAAGCTAATGATTGTAATATCTCCACTGTTAGTTTTCCACTGCTTAGGCCTTGGAGTGTTTTTAAGTATGTTGGGCTAGGGCTGCAGGTGTTTTAGGGCATTCCAACCACCCATCTTCAACGAGATTGGACTCATTTGTAAACGAATCTGTAAAACATTGAGGACCCCTTTGTCCTCTTATGTTTCTGTTTCTCTTTTTATTGGAATGTTTTTTTTCTTACCAAATTTATGAAGATAGGTTGGTAGAAGAGATCATATTATTCATGTCTTACACTATTGTGAAGCCTGACTCATCCCCTTGAATAGTTGAAATGACCGACCAAGTTACTGTATCCACCTTGTGTCCTAAAATAGACAAATACTTTAGGTTCTGCTCGCTGTGGCCCTGGACTACTGTCGTCGCCCACCCTTTTAATTGCAATAGAAACAGCTACCCACATATATTCTGTACCTGTTCCACGATGCGTATACGCTGATCATATGCCATAACATCTGCTGCACGTGCCCATTCATTCTTTTTGTAGGAGCACCAAACTCATAGTATGCGGACTTCGAGTACACAATACGAACTTTATTTAAGAATCCGAAGATCGTATGTCTCAAGAGTATTCACATATTTTGAATACACTAATTTTTGAAACATAATCTGTCCCGTTTTTCTTGCCTTAAATTCGCTATTGAAATTAAGTATAGACATGATAATTCCAAGCTTAAATAATTAACTTTATAATTCATTCATACATAATTGCTATCACTTTATTGAAACCATAAGTTCCTAACAAATTAACATCAAGTACTACCATAAAGAATACGATTGAGTTGGAGTGTGGGTCGTATTCTGGCGGATTAGTGCTCGCAAGGGCGGGGGGGGGGGGGGGGTGTTAGAAGACTCAGGTAAACCCTATTTTTTTACTGGGTTTCTGGTTTGCTTTCCATCATGCCTTATTTTATTTGCTTTACGCCTATAGCTATCTGTTTTTCCCCACAATAATGGCCACATCTTGTGTTGCCTTCACTCCCCTGGATGAAGGATGTATCTTCTGGTGAACTCTTTCTAAGCTTGTATTTCCCTTCAGTGGTAAGTGAGTTTCGTGGAGAATTTTACTGCAGAACCTTGTGTTTTTTAGTTGATTATCATGTGAAAGAAATTTCTCATGGACTTTATGCAGGGAGACACACATTGCTTGGCTTAAGAGTGACAAGTTTTCTTGTACTTGTGTTTTCTGCATGCTAGAAACCATTATTTTCTGCTTGATTGAATGGATGAACTCATTATTTTAATGTAAACTGCACTTTCTATTTGATTGATGGATGAACTCATTAGCTTAGTGCAAACTGCAGGAGGGATTATCAATGAAGGCACCGCGACAAAGGTCATCTCTGGGCTCAATGAGACAATGGAAGTAGTATTAGACTATCTGAAGGAGGCCAAGGTACTTATATACTCCCTCAGTCCCATTTGATCCCTAACAATTGCCTTTGGACCAAAGATCTAGGAGAGTGGACAACGAGTGACTCATGTGGCTGGTGAGAGAGTGGCATATGGGCTATGGACTATCAAGCACTCATTTCTCACCAAAAATAGAACTATAAGGGAACAACTGGAATGGAGGGAATACAATTATTATGATGTTGCATATTGATTCTGGATCACATATTGTAATATTCTGCAGGATCATGGACAAAACAAGGGAGATGATCTTCTTGCTTCTGTGCGGGTTGTTGGAAGGTAAATTTGGTTTTGCAAATTTTTCCTGTAACTTGAAGTTAGTAATGCCAGAACTTTCCTCTTTTGGACGCTTTAGATGATGTTCTTTTTTCCAGTTACCTTGCAGAGGCGCCTTTTGCTTGCAAAGGGAAGGTGAAGGAGCTTTCGGATTATTTACTGACAGTTCAAGGCGAAAATGAATCGAGGTAGATTTGAACATATAGTTCAGTTTTGTAGTTTGATACAGTTTCTTACTGAGCTGTTAGTAACATGCCTCATATATTCTGTCATGGCAGTCCTTTTCTCTCTATTTGCTTCTTGCTTCCCATGCTCTGCCAAACAACAATGAAAATTGAAGGAGTAAATGTTCTGGCTTCCTCTGGAGCTTATAAAGCTGTAAGTCTCTAGTCTTAATATGGGTATGTGCAATAATTATTACGGATTCCTTAGCTTTGCACATGCATTTATGGTAAAAGCAATAGGAGTTTAAATCTGTTGCTCTTGTGTCAAGAGCTTCATGTAATAAAGTGGCTTCTATCGGAAAGAAAATGAAGTTGGTAGAGAAGTTTTCTTCCCCCTCCCCCCTCCCCCCCAAACTATATGATCATATTGTTGTTTGATTTTGTTACTCCCAAAATTGTTTTGATATTAGCATTGAGGACACCTTAAGGGTTTTGAATTGCAACTTTCGGATAACTTCTCATGAGTCCTGATATAAAATGACTACTATATCTTCACAATGTTACATACTCCATCAGAAGCTGTAGTGTTCGTCATTTTACCATGATAGAGCTGTAGTATATGTCAGCTAGCTGCTTTTGTCTTGCATGATAAAGCTGTAGTGTTCGTCATTTTACCACATGTAAATTGTAGTGTACGTGCCGTTTCCAAGTCCAGTTTCTTACTTCAAATATATATTTGGTTCACTCAGGCACCATTCTTGAGGTTTTGGTTAGCTCTTGCCAGCATGCATACTCCATCAGAAGCATTGCAAAACCCAACCTTCAGATAAGCACCCTGTGTAGCATATTGTAGACCTAGTTTGACTTGCATTAATTTGGGCAAGCAAATTACATTCACCTAGTGTCTATAAATGGTTTGAGGCTTAAACGATAACGAAAGGGATTTGGCAGGGGCTCAATATTCGCAACAGAATTGTGAAGGGAGGAAGTAAAGCTTCTTGTTTTAGGGCTGAATGGCTTGCTCAAATGTCACATTCTTTCACGTGTCCAATATTTAGACAGCTATATTTACTGGGTAACAAAGAAAGCAGTCTAAATATCTTAAACATAAAAGGAGGGTGAGGATTTATCTGATTACTTGTGAAGAGTCCTTGTACAACAAGTAGTGCATCAGTCTTTAGGTATTATACATTTCCTGGTCTCATATTTCATGGTAGCAACTAGGAATGTTCCTTTGGAGGGCTTATTGCCTTTTTAATCTACGGCAGACTTCAACATTTCATCTTTTGAGCTTCATTCACTGTGCAAAGAGGTTCCTCATTGCTGGGAATGCTCTTATTTTCGAGTTTCTCCAGTTCAGTAGCAATTTTAGCTGATATAGCGGAAAAAGCCAGCAAATCTCCTAGACAACTCAAGCTTTTTCCCTTTAAGACCTTTAGACTTTCACCCCTGCAAATATAGGATCTCCTTGATCAAGCTGCAAAATTTACGAGTATGTGGAAGCAATTAAAGAGATATGGACAACTTTTGATTGGATATTTCACATGACTGAAGAATTGAATTAGTTTTTGAATTTGATTTGACACATAAGCTCAAGTTTGTAATCAATATTACGTATGATTGCGAGGTTTAATGTTTTTATGACGTACGGAATGAAGGTGAATTTAATATTATACATAAGTTTGAGTTGTATTTGAATCTCTCAAACACCTTGTGGAAAACTCGCATGTTATATACTCATAACATTATATCTATTATGAACGTCCGATATGTCTTATGTAGGGTACAGAAACTGCTCCCCTCATTTCCTAGGTACAACTGGAATTTTGATAGTCCAAGAAAACAATCTAAACTCCTAACACAAAAACAAAACTCAATACAATTTCAAAAAATATAAAATCCTAGCATAAATATTATCCCGAGACAACTTGTTCATATTTAGAAGATTTCTTTTATAATTCGTAGTTAATTCAAAAAATATCATAAAATAATCCAAAACATGGAATCTGATAGACCAAGAAAACAATTTAGACTCCTCACACTAAAAAGAAACTAAATAAAACTGAAAATGAAATAAAGTCCTAGCACAAATATTATTCCTAAACAACTTGGAAATATTTGGAAAATTGTTTTTAAAATTAGTTAACTTGACGAATGATTTGATATCCTAATCATCCGAAGTGTGCAAGACTTGGCCTTTAAGACAACTCGTGCAGTTTTGGGGCATTTTCGGACGGTTCTTCATTATTATATTTGTATCTCACTCGTAATCTGGCGAAATTTAGCGTATGACCACTTGTTGGAAAGCTAAGACCAAGATTTTGAACTCCGAAGTTTTTAAATTTTTATAGAATTTGAGTGTAACCTGGACTAATCTACCCTTTAAGTTGACGTTACACAGTGTTTATAAAGACATGTGTGAGGCGCTAATGTGCTAGGCGATGAAGATGTATCGCTTATTATGTTCAATACAAGGTGACTTTAAGGAGGCGTCCATTGGGGCACCGCTTTAAATGCTTTATTTAAAGTGATGTGGACTGATAGCTCATATGGTTCTTTCTCGGATTCATTTCTTTTGTTTGATGCACATGTGTAAATGCTAATCCCTCCTCTTCATTATAAAGCCCCACCTTAATTAAAAGACAACCCACAATAAGGTTCCCACTTTAGTTTGTTCCTTTTGTGGCAAAGATAAAAGATAAGATTGTCCTTATGGGGTTCCACTATATACTCACTACCTTATCTTTTAAAATTTAACTCCTTATGTCTTCTACTTTTTGTGGTCCCCATAATTCACAATTCACCACATCTTTTTATGTTTTATATAGTTTTCATTAAACCTTGGTCCCAAATACAATGTAAACCTTATGGTGAATGGGAGAGAGTAGTGTACATATATGTATACCTTAACCAAAGATTTCCATGATGCCCCACAAGTCAAAACAACAATCAAAAGGAAACTTGGAGAAGAATTTAAGACTGCCAGCACTTGGAGAAGTAATATGTTATGTGGTACTATTTGCTTTAATTTTAATGAAAAAGGATAATGCCAATTTTGAGATTTTATGGCGTAAAAGTTCTTTGTTTTAAGGAAAAATTGATAAAGATGCCTTTAAGTTTGCTGAATTTTGAAATTACTACATTTCAAAAATTTCAGGAAAAATTAATAGCTACAAGTTTGCGTTTTTCGGTTAGTGATTTCCGGTGAAAAAAAAAAGAATATTTCGTCCATGTTTTGGCATTTTCCGACCAAAAATCCCTATTTTACCCTTACTTTTCTCTTTACCCTTCTCACTTCTCTCATCTCTTTGATCTCTCATCAAACCACCGGTCAACGGTGGTTGACCGGCGGTTGACAACCTTTGACCGAATGCCGACGACATTTTCCGGCGAAAGAAGACACTAACCCACCGGAAATCGTGCTTTGAGTTCGATTTAAGTGTTCCTTTTTTCTAGTTCACTCTCGTTTTGCGAGAATTTGAGTTTTTTCACTTGGGTTTTTCCTTTTTTTTTGCGTTTTCCGACTATAAGGGTCATTCTTTGTGTCAAGGAGGTGCGTATGGCGGTGGCGTGGTCGGACGGCGGCAATGAAGGTTGTTCAGCGACAATGATCTCAAAGAGGGGGGGGGTGTTTTTGTGTTTTTAGACGGCGGCAACTTTCAAAGGCGGCGGCGGATTTGTGCGAGGCGGCAGGTTTTGGTGCGAGGTGGCAGTACAAGCCTCTGGCGCGGCGTCGGCGGTGAGGGTGGGGATGGAGGAGGAGAGAGGACGGAAGGGGTGGTGTTTGGGGGGGGGGGGAGGAAGAAAAAATCAAGAAAAGGGTAAATCAATCACTCTTTTTTTTTTGTCCGATAGTGATTTCCGAAAAAACGCGAACTTGCATGTAATATTTTTGGCTGAAATATTTGAAAGGTAGTAATTTCAAAATTCGTCAAACTTGAAGGTAGTTTTTATCAAATTTTCCTTGTTTTAATTTTGCAGTTCTTTACAATTCTTGCGCCTCACTTCGATAAGGGGAGGGCCTTCTCCTCGCCTTGAGGCTCGAAAGACGCCGCCGCCTGGGTGTGCCTAAAGCCTTTTTAAAAACTGGCCTCATGCTTTTGCATCAATAACTAAAACAAAGTTGCAAGATAATAAAGCCAACTTTGGAAACACTCCTACGGCTTGCCTATCAGGAAAGTTGCACAGAGGAACCAGAGAACTTCTACCAAGACTGATCCTCTGCCCTCCCGTTGCTTTAATGACAAAAAATAAGATAGCAATCTGTAAAATTTCCCTAATTGCTTTTGTTAGGCTTGCAAGAGATCAAAAATTATATGTGAGCAGCGAGCAGACACCACAAGCTGTTTTGATTAATAGTTCTCATCACAGAAACCATCCAACTTTACCACACTCATCTACACTACAGTAAATAATAACAAAAAAGGAAATATTGATAAGAATATTCCCACGTTTGGGCTGTCTGATTAAAATACTCCCACCTCACGAAATTCACAAAAATAATCCAACCTTGCAAAGAATCTTACGTGGCATATTTTATTATATATTTCCTATGGCATGGCATTTTTTTTTATGTGGCATTTTTTTTTACAAAATATCTTAACTAACTAGTAAATAATATTTGAAAAAAAAAAACAAGAAGATTTGAAACTATGACCTTCCATCCATATTCCAAAGCTCAATACGTACTAAGCTACTAGATGTTTGCTTACTTACTAAATTCAATGTTCATAAAAACAATATGCCTACCACTGAAACCGGCCGATCGAACCACCACCACCAACACCACTGTCACCCCCCCGTGAAACATCATTCTTAAACCGCCCCACTTATCGTACCACTACCCCCCCCCCCATGTAACATCACCTCAACAGGCCCCCACACCACCCCCATTGTTCGGATCCCC
>CAAKMY010098451.1:0-12196 GCA_901111285.1 Corrigiola litoralis | reverse complement strand
GAGAGAGAGAGAGAGAGAAGTGAGATGAAGTCTTCTTAGAGATGTACATGCTGGGCTATAGAATTTGTGACCAGAATGGAACGATAAAAACTTTCAGAAGCAGAGAGCAGGTCGTTATTCTTGTAAGATATAAAGAGATGTACATGCTGGGCTGTCCTTCAGATTATCTCTCAATGAAAGAACATGTTTTTTTTTTTTTTATTCGACTATTTACTGAACCGCGACATGAAAGGGAACTGCAAGAAGCTCAGGATATGCTCACACAGCACAACTCCAACTTCTGAGTGGCAAATAAGATGTTCAAACCTATTAAATTGTTGCGGCTAATATTGCTTTAACAATTTGCAACGTTATTGTGAGAATCAGAATCAATAGCTACGGATAAAAGGAGGCTAATTAGAAAACACTTTCTTAATGGAGATGAATTCGAGAATCATGCTGGACTAAAACATCTCAAAACATGGAAATTTAAGTCACCAACTTCAACATTTATAAGAATATATACCTTCCCCAGGTCATATCCACAGAGGCCTGCAAATCAAGCACACTTAACATGTTATGTGCCACACAATCATAAAGAAATTAAACAATACCTGTGACATCATGAAAGAAAGAAGTACTAAAAGATAACATATACAGAAGAGCAACATCACATTCATACCAACAATAAGAACGAGAGGTGTCTAATTTATTCACGAAGTACAAACCAAGAAGTAGAATTCTCGTTTAGACAAAGACAAACTGCACCAGAAGCAAGCTATTAAGAAAAACTAGAAGCTAGCTCGTATTAATGATGTAAGTATATGCAAGGCCGTGTACACAACAAATCTCAAAATGTTCTTATAGGACCACTCAAAAATTAGAGCATTCACCGAAATGCAAGATCATCATTTGTCAAAATTCGAAACATCATTGTTACCATGGAACAACAGATCAAGAACTAGAAAGACAGACATCACTCGTTAAGAACTAGAAAGACAGACATAACTCACCAAGAACATCATGGATCATTTTCATGTCAAGTTGAAACCCATCTCCAAGCATTTTAAACAGAAATTCTCCAATGTCTTCATGCATGTCATCATCCTTCCCCTTACTACAGACAGCTAATGATTCGTTTAAGTGCTGTTTGGATGGTTGACTTCTTAGGGATCCATTTTCCGACAACATTGACCACACATTTTCTCCTCCAGAAGACCCTGAAGCAATCTTCTCAGCTGGAACTGTAGAATTTCCTTTCGCCGTATATGCCCATTTTGAAGCATCATCAGCAGATAACGCAGGTGATAAAATAGAAGCTGCATTAGGTTCATCTTTGGATTGATGGGTCATTGCTAAAGTACTTCCTTGTGTTTCATAAAGAATAGCTCCAGCCAAGTCCACATTACGACGTGCCTGGGAGTAAGCAGAGGTTATGGCCTCAAGTGAAAAAGAAGCACCAAAAGCTTCAAACAGTCTCTCCATATCCCTGTTGCCATCTCTTAAAGATGAATTGCAAGAGCTTACTGCGTCCATTTATAACGATCTACAAACCAGAGAAGAGAACAAATGCATCAGAGATGATGATGTGGACGTGATGAACAATATATATTTGCATCCCAATGTACTTACTTCCTATGTTCCATGATGCTACAGAAGATAAAGACTTCTAGATCAACACCAAAAAAGTTGTCAAATTAGAACACCCAACGGACCTACATTGTCAAACGACGATGATATTTACTGATTCCGCGCAGCATTGTTCTCTATACACCACAATTAAGCAGGATACAAACTGTAAACAAAATTCTCCAGAGGCGGTGTGCATAATGAATGGAACATATATATTATGCCAAAGCACATGAAATGTAGGAAACCTCAAACAAACAGGAAACTATTTATTGGGACACTAATAAGAGGTAAATTTGATGTCTCTTAGACCAAAATTATACAAACGTACAAGACAAACAAAGCTTACAAACAAACAGATGATACTGCAATCACAAAACTGCTATTAGCGACAACAATCAGTCAGCTGAAACTCAAATCCTAGATGGTAACAAAGTCTTTAACACACTACACATGCTACAAAAGGGAAAAAACAATTGCAATGAATAGACAAAAATCAAACCTTCTTGGAACTTACCTAGAACACAGTCTAATTTTAACTTTGAAAAGGCCCTAATCGCAAATTGAGTTAAAGTGGTTGTTTTTGAATCAACATTGTAAAATATGAACACTTTTAAGTCAAAAGTGGACCAAATAAGATATTCTCCTTTTACCTAAAAAAGCCATAGTTAGTCGCCAATTGAGTTAAAGTGGTTGTTATTTTTACCAACATTGTAAAAAAGTGACCATTTATCCAAAAACCACTTACTTAAATATAGTCTAATTTCCAGTCTAAAATAAGAAAACCTTGCTTTGATCAAGAAAAAGAGAAGACAACTATAAATTTTTGTCACAAACTAGAACACCTCTAAACTACTAGTAGTTTCACATTAATAAAGCTAAATTCTCCATTTTCACTTTCAAAATATACATAAAGAAAATTCGAAGTAATTGCACAATCTGATGAGCAACAAATTACGTCGAAATGGGTACAAAAAAATTAGCACATTGCAACATTTCAGAAAAGTCTGAGCAAAGACCGTCTACTTTTATCACCGAGTCATGCTGGCTCAACAAAGGAAAATACTGTTCTAATTTGACTTGGGCTTGTAGAAAAGAGTTTAGGTTGATTTAGCGTACAAGAAGCTCGTCTACTTTTATAATAAAAATATAAAAATAGACGATTTTTTCTAATAATATACCGCAACCAAAACTATAAAGTGGATGATCAAACAAAACTATAAATGAATATACAACAAAAAGGAAGAAATTATACAATGTCGAAAAGATAATAAATGAAATAAATATATAAAGTAAATTGTAAGAAAGAAAATAAGTGGGCTTACTGAGGAAATGCGGGGAGAGTGAGAGTGAGAAGGGAAGTTGGAGTGACCCAACTTTTTATGTGGGGCCATGCATGACGTCATCTAATATTATGCGTACGGTACTCTTTTGCTGTAAAGATGACTGTTAAGAAGTACTTCGTAGTACTCCGTACGAACACTGACATTTGCAACTCGAAACCGTTTTTTTTGTTTTCTTGGATTTTTCTGATGTGTGTCACCAAAACATATGTTAAGCAATAATTACTAACATGATATATTTACTATTTTTTTTAATATACGGAGTATAACTCAATGTAATTCACCTTTTTATTTGAATGATAAAATCTCATTGAAATCTACTGATTAAAAAGTTGAAAGTAGTATAATAATAAAAGTTAGATCAAATATTAATTAGCTGTCAATCCAAGAAAGAAACGTTACTGATAATCATGTAATTAATATTGCTTATCATATGTCTTGTGATACATAACAACCGGACCAATCTATTTTTTTTGGCGTTATAGAAATCACTCGAGCGAAAGAAAGAAAGGCATGAAAAGTTTGGCGTCCCTGGCTAGAGAAGGAAAATCTTTCGGGAGATTGATTTTTCTTTAAACATCTCCCATTTCGTTAGTTTTTTAACGTGCTAATCCATAACCGTCATTTTTTATTAGCTTTGGATTTCAAGTATTCATAAAAATTTATTTCGAGATTAAAAAAAGTTCCTCATTTCACCTTAATCAACCATGTGCAAATACCTTTCTCTTTTCGCTATTTGACAAATTAAACAATGTTGATGAGTAAAATCATTATTTAGTAGTCATTTTGTCCCAAACCAATAAGAGCCTAACGGGATTAATAAAGGACAATTCACTCTAAAATATCTTTCTGAAGAAGGATATATGGTAAAAGAATATACTCGTTTAACTATACATCTTTGACCACATTAGTCTCTCAAAAACATTGGGAATTTCATTGGCTATGTAGTTAACTTTGATGTTAACAATATGGAATGATTATCATTCTATTTCTTCAGCTTTTTTTATTCTCTAATTCGATGAATTTACTTGGGGCCATAATTTCTTATACATAGGTACATCTTCATTCTTTTTCAGACAATTTTATTTAATCAAAACCTTTGTTGGTTGACATTTGTAAGTTTCACAACTATTTAAAACATGCGGTATGGTCTACGCCTCTACCCTGTAATGTATAAGTCGATCCTTTGAACTAGCTCTAATAAAATCAATAAAAAAAAGTAAATTCAAATGAAGTTAAAACTAAACTTGCCTGGTCCTTTTAGGGGTTTCTTACTTGATTTATATAAAAATATAATATAGTTGCTTTAAGTAATAAAACGCAAAATGAAAAGCCTCAAAAGTAGTCCTAATCAACTCGTCGAACTATCAAATATTAACTCCAACAATGGGATTTAAAGCTCGTTGTGACGCCGTAAGAAACAGTACTTAGAAGTTAGAAGTTGCTGTTTGATCTTGTATTGACATTAGAAACTTGTGAGTTGTGGCAGTAGTGATGGTTTGATATTTTACAAACTTGCATTCGTATTCATCAATTCTTTTCTTTTCAAACAAAGCGTACTCGAAAGTCGAAATAAAACGTACAAGTCTTACAACTATGACTAAAACTGACAGACTAGCAATATTAATCTTCTGCAAAAGGATTGAGCATCGAATCTCAGTACTAGGTGTATAATTGTATGAGGCATTTTAGTACCAAGTTTGAAGAAGTAGCTTGTACTGTGTGAATACCACATATCTACTGTTGTATTTTCCCTATTTCATTCCTTCTATTTCTTTGGTCTTGCGTGGAAAATATTGTTTCTTAATCAAAATGTGTTCTACTAAGACTGCAGTAGAATCTTAGTACTAGGTGTTCACGGATGGTCGATGACACCACCCTTGAGCTTAATTTTATTACTGAACCTTCTCCACTGGGACATCTACGAGCTGCAGCGATGAAAAACCATCTGCAATAGCTTCCATGCTCAGTGAAGACTTCTCATTCTCTCTCTTGTCACTGTTTCTCTTCATCATTGTTATCAGCAGCAATATTCGGCTCCTGTGAGGTGCCGTCTTCTTGCTGTGGTGGGGGGACAAAGAAAGGTATTTTGCCTCTCTGCCAGTCGTGAAGGACCATCTTTGCTGCTGTCATCAAGTCTGGTTCCCCACCCTGTTGCATAAAGCATCACATTGAACACTGATCAGCAACTCAAGGAGCAATGTAGAATAGTAAAATGCGAAAACTAACGCACATCAATCCGGAAGAAAGAAGTTATAAACAAATAGTATCATTTTGATGAATGTAAAAGGAAGTAATGAGCTAGGAAACATACCTTCAAAAGTTTGCCTGTTAGATTGCAAAGCTTCACCAGAAAATCATTTTCATCCTCCCTGGTTGTGAAGACAAAAGAATTACTTTACTGCCTAGGAGAAATCAGTCATCCAGACACCACAGCATATACACTTGCAAGATGTCGGAATTTAAAAACTGTCTAAAACTGATAACATCACCATTAAAATTGCAGCCAATCTATTCAGCAAGCACTTCAAGAGTTATCTAGATAGCAGCAGATTTAATCAGCAAGCACTTAAAGAATTCTCTAGAATAGCAACAAATTTAATCAGCACAAAAATCACCGTGATTCCTTCAGAATTATGAGTTTAAACAGAGCAATTCTGAAACAAGAATCATTAGCTTCCACAGAATTCAAGTCTGCATTATTGTGAAGGAGATAGTAGAATCAAAAAACAAATGAAGTACATGCAGGTGGATGCCTGAAGTAGAAAAGATCTTCTTGACTAAAGAATAAAGATCTTCATCAGATTTAATCAAGGCACTACAAGGATGTTTTCTCTACTATGCTTGCTTTCGTAGAAGCTTCAAACTTAGTGCTGTAGTGGAGTATGAGATTGTCTTCCAGGCAGCATTTAGAAACAATGAAATGGCATAAAAGCAATAAACAGTTTCTGCAGAAATGAAATACCAGTCCTTGATCTTGTATGCTCTTTCTAGGTGTTCCTTTTTCACACGTTTCAGAACTTCTCCAATGTGTTCAGCAGCATCTCTTAAATTTGAAACTCGGACCTGCGAATCAAAAACAACTTACTTAAACCCATAAGCTACAAGCACTTACACCAATGAACATTATCATTTTCCCGACACTCGTCATAGGAGGCACGCCAATTGGTATTTTTGTTATACATAAGATGCGTAATGTGAAGCCTGTCATTAGCACATTACATCAATGGAAGAACTCCATAAGTAAAGTCAAGGATTTAATTTTGGAAGAAAATACTTAATAGAATACAGCAAAGAATCAGACACCATACGATGCTACGACTAAGACAAATTGTGCTCAATGCCAGAAGGTACTGAGGTAGCACAAGCACGCAGACATTCAGCTTAGATATATATAGTACTCTAAATGAAAATATGCGTGTGAAATAAAAAAAAAAAACACTCATAAATTAAGTTAAAAAATAAATAACATACCACACCCTTCAATACAATATCTGTCTCAGAGTCACTATTAGGATAAACAACTCCTGGGCAGTCAATCAGGAAAATCCTCTTAGTAAGTGTAATATACTGCCAAACTTTAGTCTCCCCTGGTATAGGAGCAACCTTGCAAACCTTAAGATGAGAAGAAAAGATTGAACCAAGTCATCATAAAGGAATTTGACACATATATGTAATCCATCAAATGTGATCAGGAAAAAGCATTACATTTTTAGTACGCAATGTATTGATAACTGATGATTTCCCAACATTGGGGTAGCCAACAAAACCGACGGATATTGCTTGCTTGTCACTTTTTAGCTTTGCGAATTGTCTCAAAACTGAGAGGAGAGAACCCTGTGTGAAATAAAACAGAAAAAGAAACGTCAAGACAAGCGAAGCTCATGCAGTAAGAATGTTCTCTTCCCCTCTTAAGTATCAACCTGTTTCTCCCCGATGTTGACAGCACATAGTTGTTTATATTTCCGAAGACAGTCTGACTGTACATCCTGATTACATGATTTGTATGTCATGACAGAACCCAGCAGATATACAAGTTCCGTGATAAACAACTAATTGACTTTCATTCAGAAGTTAAGTGAAAATTTGGAGATACATAGAAGATTCTCAAGGACAAACATTGTTTCATAGATAAGAAAGTCAGATTAAACGGGAAGCAACACGTCACACAGTTTTTGAGTGATACTATGAACTATCTACACCTAAATATATTCACAACACAAAAAAGGATGCAAGTGAAAACATATACAGAGAGAGGAACTCTTTCAATTTAATGCTTAATCCAACTGCTTAATAGCCTATATACAGAGTGACATAAATATAATATGACATTTGCTAATATTGAAGAAGGTGAAGCATGAAACAGTAGTGGAAGTTGCCCTCAGGAGCGTACTGGCATTTGACAAACAGTACCACCTTACCTTTCCAAACGGATTAGTGACACTAGCATGGAAAGCTAGGGTGGGGTATTCCTTTGACAGTACTCTCAGCCATCCTTTAGTAGCCCAAGCTGGAATCAAGTCACACTGTATAAAAGGGTGTCAGCGACCTAAAGTGCATTGAAGCAGGCCTCACAATGTGAAAACAAGCATAAGACAAAGGTAAAGGTTTCACCTTATTCAATAGGAAAACCAAATGCTTATGCTTGCAGTTCTCTTTCAAATGCTTCTCCAAATGGTAGCATCTTGTACCGAGTGGGTCCCTAGCATCCAGAACCTGAAACGAAGCCGTCAAGAGAAACTATCCTGAGTTCGATTCAATGCAATCAAACAAGAGATGTTTTCTACTCATCAGAATTGACAACAAATGAATTGTCGATTTTAAAACATTCAAGGGGATGAGAACAGTGAAGAGACATCCAGTAAGATATTAGTCATACAATCTACAGCCTTCTGGAAGACAACAAATTTACCAGGCCTTTATCCATCCGCTATAGCAGGGGTGAATCCAAGATTTAAAAAAAAGGGCTACCGATTCTATTATTTTTGCTACTATATTCTATGCTTTTACCATTCTTTATCATTTTTGACCAATTTCTACCATTTTTCTACCTTTTTCTACCAAGATTTATAAATTTGGGGGAAGAGAACGCTACCCTAACAAAACAAAACTAAACACTACAGGGGTGCACTGCGAAGAAACACAGACCCCTAGAGCTTTGGTACTGTATACGGGACACATCTGCAATCTGCAACCAAGGCAGTAGAAGAAATTGTCCCCTCGTTTTTAGTGCTCTTAAGTTTGTCTGCTTTCTTTCTCACCGCAGAGGATGATAAGGAAAATCATTTCAATTACATTTACAACATGTACAAAAATTCGCTAAGCCTATGCAAAACTCAAAATTTTCTTTATCTGCCCCTCTGCCTCTTCCCCTTCTACAAAACGGAAGCTGCATTTCATTAAGAAGAATTTTGATAGAAGAAATTCTAAAAGTAGTCTTAAGAGCATGTATCCCACAAGTGAATTAATCAATAATGTATCTCCACAGGGAAGTCAATATCAAGGGCAATATTATGTTGCATATCATAGATAGACAGCAATTGAAAAGGAATGCTGACCTGAATAACCACATCAGATGAATCTATCACTTTGTACAATTCACCCCATATACGTTTGCTTTGACCTTTCTCAAACATCGTATGACGAACCAAATCCTTGAATCCATTGTCTTCATCTCCTTCAGTATATGGCTTAGCAGTCACCTTCTGCTCAAATACATCTTCAAAGGAGGCACGACATAACATGAGGCCAGTGATACTCGATTTAAATGTGACTGATGAGTGATGACAAAACAGCCGAAGGATGTAATGCAGAATTCCACATTACCTTGTGAGCTATCGGCTTTTGTAAGCAAAGCCTGATAATCTGTTGTCTCAAGCTTTGCCCGTTTCCGTTTTCCTTTTGGTCCAAAGACATCCTCAAAAGGTTGAGTATCAAGGACATGAGCTCTTCGTTGCTTCAGAAAATAGATAAGCAAAATGAACAAAAAGGTAAGTACTTGCAAATGCCATAACTAGGAGATGGAGAAGGTTGAGCTAATCATTTAGCTGGCAGAAATGCAGAGTAACACACTAACACTCCAAAGTTTGACTAGTATTCACCCTGAGTTATATGCTCAAGCAGAGTTCTTACCATTCACTTATTGATGGCATCTCCACAACTTCCATTTCCAAATGAGGCCATTACCAACAAACAATAATCGGCCTTTAGATAATTCCAAAAAACAGATATATTGATCAATTAAGTCTAAAGATACTGTTTTCATGTAGAGTTCTATCATTTAGAAAATTCCACCCATGTTACATATTGAAGTTATCAGAAAGAGTATCACACTCACATATTGAGCCCTATCATTCCGAAATTCTTGCCTCATTCATGATTTATTCTACCTGACCTAGCAATCCATACATCAGCAGTTCCATATCCCCGAAGAAGTCATCCACATTTGAGCCACAAAAAGAAACCCATAATGCTTCATACAGCAACAGCAACAACAACTCAGAAGCCAGGTCTATGAAGGTCCAAGATGCGCGCACTCTTAGTCTCTTACCCTTATCTAATCTCAAATTAAGAGAGGTTATTTCCCTAAGACCCACAAAAACAATTTGGCTCGAATATTTGCAATAGGTACCCCATTTGCCTCCATAGCACTTACATAGGTCAGTTAAAACCATGCATAGATCATTTTGCCTCTCTCTATAGTACTCTGTATCAAACGTCCAAGAACATATATTGCCTCCATAATACTTAATTATCCTAGTGAAATCAGCCTAATCAGTGTAGCACAAATTCTTAAAAAAAATTGTTACTTTTATGATAGAAGTAGATGAGCTCAATAAACCCAAGCTTCATGCAAGCTCAAGTCAAAGCAGAGATCTATATCCCTTTGTTAGGCGAGCATGGCTTCATCTACTTTTATGATTTTAAAAAAAAGCGGTCTCTTCCAAATCTTTCTGTCAATGTAATGAGCAATCTTATGACAGATACATACATATGTAACTACATCTGGCCAGTAATCTGCATTACCTATAGATAACATCCTAGCATAAGGAAATAAAATAAAAGTCTATGTGACATAACATGATAACATTCAAGCATACTCAACTTTCCAACATATATAGATCAGAGAACGAATACCTTGGAGTTATCATTTAGGAGAGACATAGGAAGATTTTTTGCCCTCAGTAAGACTTCATAATTGTTTGAAACTCGACTGTCGAGCTCTTCTCTAAGACGTGTAAGCGCCTCCTGACCAATAACCTTTATAGGCACTGCAAAAAGTTCAGTTCTTGTGTCTAAAATACTATAAGCATTTGTCCATACCATACACAAAACATGTAATGAAATGATAATTTTACGACAAAGTTCAAAATGCCAAAAGTTTTGATAAAATGCTTTTAAACAACGTAGAAGACTTAAATTATGTTCTCCTCACATGAAATCCACCTTCTCTCAGTTCCTTCAATTTCCCTCCACTAAGTTTCAGTTGCATTCAATTCCTTTGCCTTTATTTTCAGTTTCCTAGTTGCTAGTAAGTTTCAGTTCCTTCCAAATTTCCATTTTTCATAACATGGAAATGTAAGTATCTGGAATATACAAACATGGTCTTAGTGCAAAAGTCATCACTCCGGCCTCTATTCCCACTTTTGCTTTGTTGATCCACTCACATTCTAAATTAGACAAAGATATAAACCATAAGCATAATGAACTCAACTTGAAAATTCGCAAGAACTTCCGAAAATCGATCATAATTTGGTTTTGGAAGTGTAGCTGATTTTGGCACTCACTATAACCACTAACAAGTGATGTATCCGTGTATCCTTTGGGTATGCCCTAATTTTCGGAAAATAGATAGAGTATGTGTAGAAAAGTTGTAGAAAATAGTAATAAATAGCTTAAATTACAATATCGCTATCCTAGTATTTTGTTCTTTGATTCGCCGGTGACTATATCGACAGTATCAATTCAGGGAGTGTAAAAATCACATCGCGGTTTAAATGTCTCAAAATGTGTCTCCTACACAAAACCCTACTTCACACTCTAAAGAAAAACCATTAGGCAATAAGTTCAAGGAAGAAAAGAATGACAAAATACTAAACCAACGTTGGTCGGGTTGAATACGAGTGTTGGGCAAATCCTTAGACTGATACTCGTGGCTTACAATCTTCCCCTTAGAGTCACGCTTAGGGCGAGTTTTATACATTTTGAGACGCCGTACAGTTGCTGCACTACGTCCATTGTGGTTGCTGTTGTTACTTCCGTTGCTACGTTTCGTGTCGAGGGAGTGCTTTGGCTTGTTCTTCTTTGCCATTGCAATGGAGGTTTTTCAACAAAGGTTAAACCCTACCGTGTGTGTCAAGGTACTGGTTTTGGACACACAGGTGATGTTGGCTGCTTTACTGCTTTAGTGGGGTTAGGTTTTTTTTTTTTTTTCTTTTTTGTCCTTTATTATTATCACAAAAATTTAAAAAAGACTGACTTACAAAAAGACAGGAAATACACCCAACCCTGTCAAGTAAAATAAACAAGTCAAGTCCAGTAGTCAAACATATCCCACAACACGCGCAGCCCATATTAGATTGGAACTTGAGAAAAAGTAGTAGTATTTAATTTTTGCGCGCAACTAACATGCATTTCACGGTAGACCACTGATTCACTCGCACGGAGGTGTCAATCGGGCGGTTCGGTTCGGTTACGGATCGGGTTTTTTCGGTTCGGGTCATATCGGTTTCGGGTTGTACCGGGTCATAATAGACATTCGAGTCGAGTCGGTTTCGGTTCGGGTAAATATTGGTTCGGGTCATGTCGGTCAATATATTTAGTCGGATCGGTTTCGGTTTCGGTTCGGTTCATTTGCGGTCGGTCACTTTCGTATATTTTATCGGCTAATTCTTATGAAATTTTAATGTTGAGTCATAAATATTTTGTTTTACTTCTTTGTTTGGGTCGTCTAATACAAAATTGATTTAATTTGAGCTTAAATGTGACCAAGATTGTAATAAATTAGTTTATTTTGGATTATTACTCAGTAGATTTGAGTAAGATTCGGGTTGAATCGGGTTTCGGGTCCATCCGGTTCGGTTTCGGTTCGGTTTGAATTTCATATATTTCGGGTCACGGCGGTTTTCGGTTATACATCGGTTCGGTTCGGTTCGGTTTTGATTTACATTTTTTCGGTTTCGTGCGGGTCATTTTCTCGGGCGGTTCGGTTCGGTTTTCTCGGGTCGGTTCGGTTTTGACAGCTC
>CAAKMY010098440.1:613-13311 GCA_901111285.1 Corrigiola litoralis | reverse complement strand
CGGCCCGAAAAAATATCGGGCTTTTTTTGTAGGCCCGAAATCGGGCTTCGGGCCGCATTTCGAAGCCCAAACCCTGCCCAAACTCGGGTCGGGCCGGGCTCATTTGATCAGCTCTAAAAATAACCAATTACCAGCTAGCATATCTAGTTTTTGATAATGCTATAGTTAGCTATAGATTATGACATAGTGTCATCGAGTGATATTCAATTTGGGTTTTACCCTTTTATATATAATTTCAGGATTCCCTTAATTGTCAGTGGTTACAAAGCCTCCATATAAAATAGTGACATCAAATTTAGAGGTGAAAGTTATTTGGTCTAAATCCAAAATCCAAACAAATCCAATCCTAATTAGCTATTTAGATTGGACTTTTCGGACATCATATTGGATTTGGACTCAAAAAGTTGAGTTCATGATATTTCAGATTGGATTTAGAATCGAGGGTTTGGAGTCTAAAAATCCAAATTAGACCAAAAAATTTCAAAAAAATTCAAGATTTTACGCTTAAAACTAATTTTGAATATTTCAATATAGGGATTGACGAGACAATTACCACTTAATCATTGTCTTTGGGCAATAAGGCAGGATATTTTTTAAAATTTATTTTATTGCGGAAAAATTAGCTTTTTGACCACCTTTTCTGAAAAATATGGCCTAATGTTTTGGAGAAATAGTGCAATATTTAAAAGTTTGGATTTTAAGATGAGAGTTTAATTTGGACTTGATCAATATTATTTGGATTGAATTGGACTCAATATAACTTGGATTGGATTTGGATTCAAAAAATTGAATCCATAATATTTCAGATTGGATTTGGACTTGGACAAGTCCAATCCAAACCGTCTAATCTACACCCCTAATTAAATTGCTTACATAATCCTTGTAATTTGAATTAGGCTCGTCTAATTAAATATCTAAAAAAAACTTTTTTTTTCTTTCATTTTTCTTTTTATTTTTAATTTTAAAACTTCGCATTACCTCAACTAGGCTATCTAGCCTGATTAGGTTACAACTCTTCTTTCTTTGTAATGGTTAAGTTAGTTCACATATAATAAGTCACACTACAACCATTTTCCTTTCATTGTTGTTGCTCTTACTAGTAAAAGATATCCTCACCTTTTATAAATGACTTGAGTACTTGACATTACTACCTAATTATTTTATCAATAAACAAAATTGGGATGATAATGCACTGCTCACAACCAATATTAGACATTGAAGCATTGCATTTCTCAAGCATGAATTAATGACAAACTGGAAATTGATTATTAGAATGTACATATGTGATTATACAAGCGAATTTCTTAGCATAAGTTCTAATTGATATAGTTGATTCTTTATATACATGCTACAAATACTCACTATGTTATTCATAACTAAAAAGATTTTAATCACAATTGAAACCTAATACACTTATTTTGGCTCAACTAAATTATTTGAGCTCTAGCTCAAATGGATTTACGTCCACCAACTACTTTCTCATATACTCCGTGACTTCAATAGCGTGATGAGAAAATTAGTTTCGAGACATTGGGGAAAAATGATGACAAAACTAATTTAGAGACATTTTAAAAAGGCCTCATCCGCTTGTTCTTGAGACAAAGATTATGTTTATTCTTAAAAATAATGACATTGAGACCGGTATATAACTTGTCTTTCATCTTTTTTTCTAGTTTCCTCCTCTTCCTTTCTTATGTTGTAAAAGGAATACACAAAATCACACATGAAAATTGCTCCAACCATGAAGTACTCCCTCATTTCCAAAATTCTAAATCCGTCAATGAGTTGATGAGCTCGTAGTTGGTTCAAATAGTTGTACCAAGCTTTGACTCAAATAAGTTTACTAACTCCTCTAACTTCAAAAAACACAAAAAAAAAATCCCATTTTGAAACGCTTCAGTATTGACCATGTACCTTTCACTAATCAATTAATCATCCCCCATTTCCATTCCATCCAATTAATACAAATACAAGCCCATACTCGTAACGCCAATAATTATCAATAAATACATGGCACATACTGCCCCATCACACCCCCCCTAGACTAGTCCACTTTGTGTAGTATAAAAACAAAGACCAAGAAATAAGTGTAGCATTAAACGCTCCTTGTCCTGTCCCCACACCCCACCGACCCTCTCAAAACCAAACCCAAAGATCTCCTAAAATGATACGAAGTACTCCTTTCAATACCAAACTCAAACTCAACTCCTCTTCCCCCCTCCCCCTCTCCCTAGACCACCAGACATCGTTGCATCCCCGTCACTAGACGCACTTAAACACTTCAACACTTCAACATAAAATGGACCAACCTAGTAACATAACTTCCGATAACTCTAACTCCACTTCTACTAGTATTACTACTGCTGCTATTGGTAATAGTAATCCCAATAACCGGGATCAATTCCTCCACCACCTAAACAAACTCTCACACAAAATCTCAAAACCCGGTTCGGGTTCCGGTTCATTGCCAAAAAGACTCCCGGTCGAACCGGTAATCCAACCCCCACCGGCCCAACAGCAACAACCCCCGGTTTACAACATTAACAAAAGCGACTTCCGTGACGTGGTCCAGAAACTAACCGGTTCACCCGCCCACGCGCCCTCACCCCCCATCCACGCGCCAAAACCCGCAAGCTCCCGCCTTCAGCGTATCCGCCCACCTCCCCTGGCGCAACTTAGCTCCCTCCCTCAACCGCTGCTATCTAGCACCGGTCAGGGGGTCCCACACTCGCCGCTGCCGCCACTCCCGTCGTGCCACGCGGCGGCGGAGAGTCCGATCTCGGCCTACATGCGGTTCCTCCACGGGTCCATGCCGCCCCTCATGTTCCCCCCGCCGGAGACTCTGCCGGCGCCGGGAGGAGAGTCCTTGCCGCCGGTGTCGTCGTTTGGGTGTGCGCCGTCGCCGAAGTCGCCGTGTCCGAGAATTTTGCCCGTGTCGCCGGTTGCGAGTCCGAAGTGGAGGGATGTATGATATATAGAGATAGAAGGAAAGGAATTTATATGAAGGTGGAGGAATTAGAGGGTGATTTGTGCATATGTTGGTTGATGATGAATGTATAAAAAGGAGTTATTTTAGAATGATTTGATATTTATTTTAATGGAAAAAGGAACTGACTTTAGAAGTTGAGCTTTTGGTTAATTATTATTATTTATTTTATTTTGGTTATTTGCTTGGTGTTTTAATTTGATACAAGTTTAATTATTGAATTTTTTGTTGACTGATTGTGAGGTGTAGTGTTATGTTCAAGTGTTTGTTTTGTGTTTAGGGAATCATTGTTTGTAGAAAGGCGTAATAGTTCCTGTTTCGATTTCTTTTGCTTGTGTTGTGTGTGAATTGGGGGTTAAATTACTCTGTAGTGTAGGGTTTTTGGGTGGTCTGCTGGCTATGAATCGCCTCGTCGTGGTATGTTTTATGTAATGTACAACCGTGGTGGTTGAGTGTTCCGTGTAATGGTTGTTGCATTTTAGCTCAAGGGTCAATTGGAAGCGGTTTCTCTGTGTTATCAGAGGTAAGGCTGTCGAACCCCCTACCCACTCGGGGGGGGGGGGGAGCCTTTTCGTAGGCAGTGGGGTAATGATGTTGGTTTTGAGATCTTTTATCGTAGAATGTGTGATCATGGAGTATGTTGATGTTGAATTTAATCACTGGTAAGGGGCTGATTTCGTGTTTGAATTCACTTCATTTGTTGGTAAAGATATGGTTACAAAATCATTGATCCCTCTTGTTTGAGGTGTAGAATAAGGTCCTCATAATCATTGTTTGAAGCCTTGATGTGTGCCTTAGTCTTGGGTTATATGTTTCACATAGCAATGCCTTATTCACTTGTGTTTCGCTGGGCGTTCCGGATGAATTATATTTGTGACTGAACTCCATTTGCAGAGAATCCTCTTGTATGATTCTGCTTTGTGTAGATGATGGAGATGAAGGATATAGCCATGTAGGGGTATCTCTTTTCGGCGTAATATCTTCCTAGTGGAGCAAGCAAGCAGAAAAGAACTTAGAATTTGATCTTACATGTTTAATGTCATTAGAATTTGATCTGACATGATTAGTGTGCTTTCGTTGATGGATAAGCTCATCTGTCCAGGTTTGAGCTTAGATTTATCTCAAACCAATGCCATCAAAGCTACCTCGGCTCCAATTTGAGTGATCGTCCTTGCTTGGTATTCAACACTTCTGGCTTACTTTGCTGTATAGCCGTGTAGGTATCGAGAATCTTGTACGATCTCGTGGATCTATTCAAGCTGTTCTCTTATCTACTTAAAGTCTTATACTGCTTCGTTTCTTTAGCATGATAATGTGGTCAATTGATTGCATTGTTACTAAATAGGCATTTGGCTCTGTTAAAGCTAGTTAAGTGTTGCATCAGGTGTAGGTTATTATTAGACTTTACAACAGCTTAACAGTGTCTGCTAAAGCTATTTAACTGTGTTAGTGTTGCATCAGCTGTAGGCTTGGATGAAGGTTTTCTGCAGTCTACAGAGGGTAGAAGCTCAGGGAAGTATACATCTTTCCATCAACATTTTAGCGTCTGAGTCAAAAATCAGCTCCATAGACTTTCCTATCTTTTATCATACATGGAAAATACATTTCCAAGATCTCACAGATTCTTATATCTATTACTCTAATGCGTTTTCTGTTTCTGATCTGACACCTTGGCTACACTACATTCTTCATCCATATGTCATTTTCACCCTAACTTGCAATATGTGAAACATTATATGTCACGAGGCAAAATGGTGTGGTTACAGTAGAGTATAATCACCTAGGTTACTAGGTATAAGAGTCATTTGGCCTTATTATGGTGTTAATTGAATATTCAAACAGCGAGGTTACTTCTTGTGAAAAAACTCCTTTGAGGTTTCTATTGCATGTGCAGCTGAGTCACAGCTGAGTAATGCAGTAAGTAATAAGCACTCAAGGAGCGAGTTAAGCGGGTTGATAATGATATTGTTTTACAGTAAACCTGTAATGCTATTTTCTTATTGTTTTGATAGGTCCTTGCCATAATATCTTATACAAGTACTTATATGCAAGCATTTTAGTACATTATCACATAAATAATGATAACTGGTGATTGGCTTGTGCTTGTCATCTTTTCTTCATAATATTGTCTAAGTTTTCTTTTCATCATTCTTTCATATATTTATAAACCTTGCACCAAACCATATTGTATATTTTATCATATACTTATGAGATGATGGCATAGTTGAGGTCTGCATTTTGCTGTGCTAGGGTCACCGTGCATAATGGGGAAGAAATTGTTTAGTGTGTGTGAATACTGAACTGAACTGCTGCAATGAATATTGCCTGCTTCAGGATCTTTCCATTGTTTTTACAGAAAACAGTGTTATGCTCTTAAACTAAATTAGGTCTGTCCTAGTCCTCTTTCCTGATCGAATATCTGTTCTTTCCTTGCTGACATTAAGATATGTCTTAATCATAAGTTCCATTTCTTGTCGAACAGTTTCCTGATCATGCTATAAATGGTGGTAACTTGGGCTCATAAAGCTACTCCAGTTTTGGTCTCTGCAATTATTGCTTTTACTGAGTTCCAGTCAAAGAACACCTTGTAAGGCGGAAAAAGTAGAATTAAAAAGAAACAAAGGAAAAGAGATCAAACAAGCACTGTGCTTATTTGGTGCTTTGTGGGCTACTCCCAGTATATTGTTCTGCAAAAGTTTTATTTGTTGTTTCTTACTTTTATGGTTTTCTGTGAACTGTGATCCTTGCTTTGGCTCTTTGTTTCACTTTCTAAAGGCCGATCTTTATTCGTGTATAGAAAAATGTTTTGGGAAATGAGCATGAGAAGGTAGCTGAACTTGCTGCTCAAGTTTAAGGGTTGTGGTCTTGTGGATTCTGTTTCTCAGTTTTATCGTACTTGGCTTGTTTCTAAATTCTAATGTCTTTTTTCTACTGTATCTTTTGAATTTTTTTGGTTCGGTAGAAGGACAATAACTGAATACGGAGTAGCTACTGTGTATGCCGTATGTGCTATTGAATAGACTTGGTGAATTTGACCCGACATGAGTCTAGTAATGACATACATGTAATGACTACTAATCCAAACCAAATATGATCAAGATTGGCCCAAATTGATCCATATAAACTGTGATTATTCAAAATTTTCTATATTTTTAAGGATACTCTAATATATTTATCTTGTAGAGGTATGTTTTATACTGAACCTACATTATTATTTTAATTATAGTACTTATAATTAATTTGAGTATATGTTCTATTTATCTTAAATCATATAGCACTCTTAGTCAAAGAACATTATATAAATCAATATAATGTAAGCACATAGTTTTATGATTAAGGTATTCAACCGTCGTAATAGTTCTTTGTATTTAAATGAAAATAAGTTGAATGGGGCAAAACCGTTTTTAAGTAAAGTTGAATATTAATTAATAATTTTTAAAAACATAAAAAATTGACCTAAAAAAAGCAGTTTTGTGGTCTAAAAAGCTCACGCTGAAACCTCATTTAAGACTCTGACTTGAAATTCGATGAAAATTGGCATGAGACAATGAAACTAAAAACATAGCCTAAAATAGTCTAAACAAGAAGCTCATACCATCTGGTTTTTTTATTGGGTGCATATCCATGTTAAATATTGAAACCTTAATATGTTAACATATCTATATTAAGCATTAAATATGTCGTAAAATTATTAAAATGGGGGTAAATGGCATGTTCTCCTATAATCTATTCTTATTCCTAACAAAGTTGTTTGGTGTGAGTGATAAGGACTCTCATCCCTAAAAGAAGTGGTTAGGGGTTCGAATCAGAACTCTTGAGAATAGAGTAATCAATCTTGGGAGAGGCTACCCATTGAGTACCCCGAAGGATACTATCCTTAATATCGGTGGGGATACTACTGAGACACAAAATAAAAAATCTATTCCTACTCCTAAGGACCTTAGGGGTATGATTGATCACCTTTGGCACTTGTTTTTAAACATAGAAAATTGTCTAGACCATCAGCTTTGTCCATGTGCATTTTTAGATGGAAAACATATTCACTCAACGGCTGGTTACCACTTTAACACCCACCCCCTTACATCACCTTTTTTATTTTCTTTTAATTTTAGAAACGAAAAATGTTTGTGAGAGGGTGGCTACCAAATTTGATAGCCACCGGGTGGGCCTGTATCATATCCCTTAGATTACACGTTGAAATTTTAATATGGTCTCATGTCCATGTTAAGAGTTAAACATGTCTTAAACCTATCATGAAAAAAAATTCATATGCTCCCATCATACTCGTGGAGACACTAATGGTATGTTTGGTCACTCTTGGTAAATTTTTGGAGATATTAAAATTGACTAAAATAAGACAGTTTTGTTGGATTATAACCCACATCGAAACTCATTTGAGACCATAACTCGGAATTTAACGGAGATGAATTTCTGCTCCAATAGGAGCATAATTTTACAAAATTAGAAATCAGCAACCAGCCATTAGATCCCTATTTTCTCCTATCATGTTATGTCCAAAGAGAATGATAATGTGCAATTTTAAAAGTACCCAAATATTTGTTGATTACGAGACTTGTGGTTCTTAATTCTTATAAGTTTTTCTTTTCAATTTCAGGAAATCTCACAACAAAAATAATAACAATAACAACACCAACAAACAAATAAATAAAAATATAAATCTTAATATTATAAAAATAGATTGTTTTAGGGCTTGTTAGTCAATCAATTCATATGTGATATAATAACAACAATTAAATAAATAAGAAAATTCTACAATAGTTATAACAATTATGTTGAAGCCATTGAAGTAAAGGAACTCTCATCTCCAAGCGTCCGTTCTAGTGGTTGGAGTGTTGTTTCATCAACTTAGAAGTCATGGGTTTGACTCCTAGCATTGGAGTAAGAAATGTTTCGTTTGAAAGGTGATGTTCCACCAAGCAGGAAGGCAGAGCCTGTTCCTTCGTTGTTGTAATGACTCTGGTGTATGAACTGCTTCAAGCTATTAGGCTATCTTGACTAATATGAAGTTGTACATATGGGGTCGAGTGCACTATCCGGGATTTATTACAAGGTCGTGATAGTGGCATCGTCTACTAACACTTGTGTAGGTTATCCTCTATATTACAAAAAAAAAAAATTCCCTTTGAATTAGGGTTTAGGATTTAGGGTTTTAGGATCTGGGGTTTAGGGCTTAATCACCTTTGTCTTGTAAACTATCTAACTGATCGACGACCCAAATTAAATTTTAAAATCAATACTCGTGATTTACTGATTTATAGTTTGTCTATTGAAAATCGTCTAATAAATAATAATAAAACTCCCAGTATGAGAATTTAGGTCGGATTAGGATTTGTTAGTCGCTGCATGTGCTATATAAACAGAGAACTCGTCGCATAATACCTCGCCTAATGACAGGGTTTTATTGATCTAACTTAATTTCAATAGTTCAAGGTTTACATAGATTTATGAGTTAATTTGCTTATCATTATTCGATGGATAGAATCTTAGTGTCTTACTATTACGCCTTTTTGGTAAGTACATGTTAAACGGCGAGGACTCGTTTGTTAGGGTGAGAACACGTTTCTTGTATCTTGATGGTCACGGCAAGATCCTAGGTTTTCCCTTTTTTTCTTGATTTTTTACATTCTAGGGGAAAAAGTATGATGGTGCCAAATTCACAAGTTTAAGCATCCTCCGTCACAGGCTCACAGAGTCACAGACAGCCCAAACAGTTACTCCAGAATATAGAAAGCCCATTTAAACCGGAGTATGTATATCCATAGTTTCTATAGACCATAGTACATTAGTAGTTTAGTACCTGCAGGCTGCACCTTATCGATAACGGGCCGTGTTAAAATGTGATCTCAAGCTTCTCATGCACTTGGTTTGATATTTTTATCATCTTGAGAAGAAAAAAAAATGAATTACCTCTCACTGTTTCACTCAATCTTCACACATTTTTTTTACCTAAAATCTTTTAGACGGCTGTATAATTATAAATTAAAATAAAATGGATTTGAAATGGTCAATTTTTAAGTTAAATATAAATCTCGAATAATAAAAAAATCAACCAACATAATCCTAAAAGAACGAAGATTGTAAATTTTTTATACAAATAATTTTCGAAAGAAAATAAACAATTAGACTTTGTATACTCTCATACTCATAGCAAATCATACATTAAAATTCAATTTATATTATTACGTTGATACATATATCAACAATAATAATATACTTTTTCTTAGAAAAAATGAACCCATGCAAAGCATGGGATTACAAACTATTTAGTTTAATAACCCATCTCATATAATTTATTTTACTCATTTTTGTTTTTCTTAATCATGTCGGATAATATTTTGCTATGGAAAATAAATTTTTCGTAGAAATTTTCTTTTTACACAAGTAAAGGAAAATTGCTTAAATTTTGCTAGAACAACAATAGAATGCGTCTCATAAGTTACTAGTTGTAAAGCCCGTGCGATGCCCGGGCCATATTTTAATATTCGTTTACATCCAGTAATTTAGGTGTGAAATATTTAATGAATTATAATACTTTATTTTACCAAAAATAAAATAAAATTGTGTACATATGTCTTCAGTTTTTTTACATGCCCATTACTTATCATCTAATTTAGATTATATTGTAACTTTCTCCCAAAAAAATAATAACTAATTTAGATAATAATCAGTACATAAAAAATTGGATTTTAAAATTAAAGAGAATATATTAGCAACAATTCGTAAAGAATGAGTTAGTGACACATTAAGATCAATATTAAAGCATTAATCAGACGTAACAAAAGGAGAAAAAAAGAAGACCAATAACACATATTAGTTTGGAGTACTCTCAAGATAATATATTTTATCAATGAATTAACAATTGTTTCGTGCATGGTTAGTAACATTAACCAAACCGGTCTTTTTCCTTCGCCAATTTATCACCATTAGCCATCGGCTGTCACTATTATTTTTGTATGGCAAATCTTGCTCAAATTCTTCACGATTTGTTTTACAATTATGCTAGTTTTTATTAGAAGTAGTTTCGCAACAGAATGTTTCTCCTTTACATTTTTTTTTTGTATGGCATATTTTTGACTGATGATATATAGCGTTTCTCCTTTACTTTTTCTTACTATGTTTTTTTTTTTTTTTTTGCCATGAAAGTTAAAAACTTACTATGATTTATGAGAGGTACATAGTAGTTTCTTAAAAAGATGATTTCCTTTACTTTTACATACCATATGCGAATTTTTACGGAGTAGTTCTTTCCTTTACTTTTTCTAACGGTATAGGAATTTTTTTCCATATATATTTTAAAATATTACAATAAAACTCCAAAAAATAGTCATGTATGGCTCTCTATAATGCACCAAAAAGTTTCTCTTTTTTTTAAAAAAAATTAAAAATATCTCTAATGTTCGTACTCCAATGTATCATTAAATTATACACTACCAAATAAGTTGAACTTCAAATCATTGAGCCAATATTACTTTTTATATGCAACCCGCTTTTATACACGATCACTTGTAAAATTATTAGTACACTTACATAGTACGCATGGTGTTTCAACACTCTCATTATCTACATTCCGTTGCTTTTATAGATGACATCTACTTGTAGGCGAAGTGACTATTACAATAAGTGCTATTTGATTACTTTTGCCCGCGTTGCAATGTCTAGCCATAATCTTCAAAGAAGAGAGTTCTTTATTTGACTATATAAGTATTAGTAACAATAAGTATTAGGTAGTAAGAGCCCCTCAATCTAAGAATATATTGCAAACTCAATTTCAATGTCCTATCTTGCTAATTTGGTAGAAATATTTCTATGCAACTACGGAAAAGTCCACTTCATGTTGTAAACCCATAACAAAAACTACTTAATAGACTCTCACATAAAAAATTATCACGTTCTAGACATCATATTTTCATCATATTAGGGGCTATTAGATTTCGAAGTTTCCATAGGAAATTTTTTTTTGATGAAATTCTTTTGTCCTTTTTTCTTGTATTTTTTGTTTGTTTCCTTCTTTATGTCATGTAAATAGTCTTTTTCTTAAGAAGTTTTGACCTTATTTTTTACCGTGTTGGAGTTTACTTTCTCAAGGAATTCTAATGTTATACATTAGATCATATCGCATTACATGTTCAGATTCCCCCTCCCTTTTATTAATTATTTTATGCCCTTTCATGATTTATATGATTAAAAATTACAAACCTCTAAACTTTACACAAAAGACACCAACAACTCCATTTTGAAAGGTAAAATTAGATTAAATTAATAAATCATTTACTCAAAGGCCCAAAAAAAAATTATAGGAGAAATAAATTCTTTTTTACAAACTCAATTAACCTTCACGTATACACAAATAAAAAAAAAATACTCTCACTAAAATTATTGAAAAAACTACATTAAAGAATGAAAAATTGTAAACATTATATTAGATCATTGGACATGTTCAAACTCCCCTTCCCGTTTGTAATTATTGTATTGCGCTTTGTGTCACATCTTGAAAAAAAGAAACCTATAGGATAAATAACTTCCTTTTCCACCAACTCAATCAACCTGCGTATATATAGACAAAACACCAAAAAAGTAAATAATTGCGCTCTGTAAATTTTTTGACGAAACTATATTAAAAATGAAATATTGTATTTTGGACATGTTCAAAAATTTCCTCATCTTTTATAGTTATTGTATTGCAATTTATGATACATATGGACAAAAAAAAAAAAGAACAGATAATTTAAATCAAATTGATAAATTAAGAGACATACAAGTCAAAAAAACTAAAATACCTCAAGAATCTGGTTTGACCGATATGCACATATACACATATACACCAACAAAATTTTCAAACTCTTACTACGATTATTGAAAATACTACATAATAATAAAAATATGTTATAACTCAAAGGACATAAAGGCAAAAATAAAATTACCTTATAGGAGGAATAACTTCCTTTTGTATCAACTCATTCAATCTTCACAAAAAAAAAAAAAAAATGCACCGATAAATTTACGAACTCTTACAACAATTATTGACAAAATTGCGTTATAATATATGCATACATGCAATTACGTAAAGATGTTTAAAGCATAGAATTCGAAGAAGTGCAGGGGAAGGGAGAATGGAACTATACGGGAGATTTGAGGAAGCTTTGTCCTTATATAGTCATGTTACTCGTACATGAATCTAGGTCTATAGTAATTTGTCCTATTATGGAATTCTTTCTACAAAACATAAAATTTTCTTTTCCTTTTTTTGTCCTTGTCCTTTACTCACAGTAGTTCTTTATTCTACGTAAAAGATCTTTTTAATGTTAGGAATCCTTCTTTGTTTCCATATTTTAATGATTGAGGTTGTAAAATGCGAGGTAAGTTTGAGGTACTCTAGTTTCCTTAATTCTAACAAAATGTAATCTTGTACAATCTGATGTGAAATCTATTAACTACACAATAACGTACTCCGTATAAGAGATCTTTTTTACTTGCCTTACTCAGTCAAGCTCACTACTGTATAAGACATTCAAGAGATTTTTTTTATTCTATTTATATAGTCTTGTTTTAGAACTTTACTTTCTTCTTGTCTTTCACTTATATGGGGCAAATTATTAGGTACACCTGAGAGTACATACTCTCAAGTTCAACTCTAGGTAAATATTATGTACCTTGTATACTCTTTTGTATACCTTCAATAAATTAGAATTAT
>CAAKMY010098417.1:0-30783 GCA_901111285.1 Corrigiola litoralis | reverse complement strand
ATATATATATATTGATAATAGATTATAGTAACCACACAAAAACCTAAAATTGGCTAATATAAAATTACATGTGAGAAATAATAGAAATTTATTTTTACATGTTTTTTGGGATGGGTCAATGATACAAGAAATTGAAAGTCTATACAACATAAATTGATAGGGAGAAGGGGTAGAGAGATATCGATGTTTATATGGGTGTTGATAGTAAATTCTATCAAAGTTATGAGGACATATACGTGAAATGAAAATGGTAATCTACCCTTATATTTACTCAAATGTTACTTTTGGTGGCCTTTAAAAAAGCTCTCTGAAGGTTATCATCTAATGAAATCGGTAGTACTTAGTTAAATGTAACCAGGGTCTTGTAGGGGATTGTTTGTTTGAAGTGAGAATTGGACAACTTTAAATGGTTTTTGCTTAAAGTCGTCGTCTTGTACATTGTTAAAAAGTTACGCATTTCATTTACTTGATTTTGTTTAAGTGTATTTCTGTTTTATTTTTTTTTTTAAATTGTTGTTAGAATGATTTGTGAAACACAGCTTGCCAATCGCAGTCATATAGGGTGAGCATGACTGGGTACTTGGTCATATTTTCACAATGCTGAACCAAAATTGTTTGGGACCGATTCTAAAATTTTGAAACCGGAATTCGAACCATTTGGACTGATTTTAGAAAAGTTAGTACACAGAAAGTAGTGTTTATCGGTTCCTAGATTACCTAAAAATTTGAGAAACAAGTTGGAAAATTTTGACTTTGTGGGACTGTTTTTAATATTTTCACTAGAAATAATAAAATAACAAAATGTTTAAGTCTTTTCTTATTGCATTTCAACATATTTAAGCTAAACATACCATAGATAGAAGTATACGAATCCTAATTTGTCTATAAAAGATATTGGTTGGTTCCGAAAACTCAAGAGAAACCGATGGGCCGGTTCCAGTTCCATACTCGTCGGTTCAGTTCCAGATCAAGATGTATAATCAGGTACCTGAACTGTTTGCCCACCCCTAGACTATTGAACTGGATCATCATATAGAGGTTGAAATTTCTACATCTTGAGATCGTTGGCAACTTAGAAATAAGGTAAATTTTGGACTACGGACACTTTTGATCTTAAAAGCACGAAATGGTACCACCAGTCCACCACCATACATGTAGATAAGCTGCGCGTTTTGTAAAAGTTGCTGACTTGATTTAGTTAAAACTTCTCGTGTCTAATAAAAAAAAATCTCTAAGATGTACATGTGTATCTAATTTTGACTAATTGAACTTCAGGGCAAAACATTTGAAGCGGAGATTGTGTTTCTTTTTGTTCGTTTCCCTATACAACCAGCCGAAGTTAACCCATATTAATCCGACTTGGTTAAGGAGACAGAATAACGGAATACCCTATAAGTCGGAAAAATTAGACAAAATTAATTCCAATTATGACTGCTCAGACAAATTTAATCGCATATACAGTTATACAGCATGCGTTACAAAAGTCTAGACTCGGTTATTCAGCACATTATCGACAGGAGCTTATTCGATTGAGTCTCCGTAAGGCATATTTACGAGATAATGATGTGTGGACCTAATAATTTCGGGTCTAGCAACTTCATAGATTGAGGATGATGGACAAAACGAACGCTAATATGAACCAGCCTAACAGAAAATAACCCACGGCTGTTGTAGGCCCAACATCTTCAGGTTCCTGCAACGCATTAGTACCGTGATTTAAAACCAAATTTTATAACTAAGGTAGCGATTCGATCAAATAGAAGGATTAGTTTTGTAATTTGGGTACGAAAAGTATGTTTTCGGATCTATAGAGGTGTAAGCAGACAAGTGAAAAATGCTCACATACCTGGGGAGGTGGAGTGCCCCAGTCAGAGGTTTGTGTTATGTCAGCTTCAAAAGGCCACATATATCTATCTGGCGCCTCACTTCTTGACAAGCTCCAATCGTATAGCCTTCTTTCTTCTTCAGAAGATAAAATTGTGTAGGATTCCTATTAACAACACAAACATCTTCACGTTTCATGTGTATGGTACACCAGCTCAAATCAATTACTAATAACATCTAATTTGAATCTTTCATAATATCAGTAATTTGATCCTGTATTAATAAAACTGTCATTAATTTCGTTTTGGATGTTCCTCATTCATGAAATTGAGAACCTAATCCGCAAAAAGAGATGGATGAATACACAATTAAAGTCCATTTTTCATTTGTTAATAAAAATTAACGCTGAGAATGACAACTCCTAGCTTATTTGCTGCTCACTAATTAAAAGATTATGCTCAATTATTCTTTTTAACGTACAAACTTAACAATATGAATAATGGTACTTCTCTATATTTATCACCTTTAGAAGCTCCACTTCTTTGTTGAATTCCTCTTCATCAAGACCTTGACTGGAGAGTTGAGTAACCCTGTTCTGGTATGCAGCTCCAACCTGTTCATTATAAGGGCAATCCTCATTTATAAATGTTGTAAAATACAAACAACAAAAGAAAACACAAATGATCATGTATCTACTGCTAGGGATAGTAAAATTTGTACAGACAGGTAGTGACCTTTAATTTTCAATCAATTACTCTAACACTAGCTTCTTACCCCATTGTTTCTAGTTCATACAAATATTAAGGGGATGGAGTGTTTAAATAACCTGATCATAACTGCATCCTCTTCGAAGCCCCAGCCTACCATAATGATCCACATCTGTAATTGCTGCACTCTAAAACAACAGTTCATGAGAAAACAGTAAAAGACTACTACTACAAATAATGGAGCCACAACCCTCTATACAAATGCTCCTAGTAAAAACCAACATTGGAGAAAAAATGCGCTGATGAGTTATAATGAGTCACTGACATACCGATGCCACGAAGAGCCTTCTCGACGTTAAGGGCAGAGATAAGGGAAGGAGGTCCTTTAGCCACTTCTACTGAACTACTTTCACCCTCTTCCCATGTCTCCGTCGTCGTCGACGAAGTCTCTGTTGCTGATGGTGCGTCCTCGGAGCTCTTTACCAAAAACTTCGAAGAATGGGCCTTTCTTGTATGTGTAACAAAGAGGTTGCTACTGAAACTAGTGTTTTTTAGGCATGGAAGTGTTGCAATACTTGTGGGCTTCAGCAATGATGATGGTATTACTTCTCTGTACTGAGGCATGCATGCTGCAGTTGATGACACTGCCATTCTTTGGGTCTTCTGATTGGTTTTCAAAGACTAGTGTTTTGATGTCTCTGTTGAGTGGCAACGAAGAGAAGAGAGAGTGATGGAATATCTCTAGGTGGAGAATGCCGTTCATACAATCTGCCAGTTGTCTAGCTTTGTATACATATACAATTATTATTTCAGCAGAATACATCAACAAGGTCGTTGTAGTATAGTGGTAAGTATTCCCGCCTGTCACGCGGGTGACCCGGGTTCGATCCCCGGCAACGGCGTCTTTTTATACTTTGGTGGTTCCTTTAAAAAAAAAAAAATTCGATATATAGAATTCCAGATGCAACCTTAACATGGTTAAATAATGGGATGTCTGGGAGATTAGGAAGATGGATACGGAGTATATAAGTAGTGGAGAGAGAGAAGATATCTAGATTCTAGATTAAAGTTGAAGCTTAAAACTAAATTGTATAAAATTGAAATAAACTATAGAAATATGTTGAACTGAACTCTATTAGCTTGAAGGCAGCTGAATCAAAGGAACTTTAGAGTTTCGACCAGGACTGAATTAGACCATGTATGTTTTGGATTGAAAAGCTTACTTAATTAGTTTAAAACTTATTTTCACACTTCTCTAAATTGATTTTATATATTTTTAGTCCTCTAATTAATGTTTAATCTAAACTCCTTTACATAAGAGGAGTAATGAGCACTACAATTCACAAATCAAACAAATCCAAACAATAATTTATAGAGCACAAAATTTTACAAAAGAATATTTACTTTTATGATAAATATAAATAAGCTCCCTATAAGCAAAATCAACTGAAGTTATATATCCGTTTACTGGGTCAACTCCACGAGTCGATGCCATTTACTTTCATCATAACAAACTGAATTTTACACTCCTCCATCTAATTTTTAAATAAAACAAAAAATTTTGTTGGACGCTATTCCTCTCACATAAGTAGCGTGAAATCCAGGACATGTAAAAATCATTTCTAAAACAATAAGAAAACAAATGGAGCAGTCCGACCGAGAAGTGAGTTAGAACTCCTCAGATTGTCCAACCAAACCCGATCTTAGTGATGTCGGGGCTCTCAGAAATGGACCCCACATCCAGCTCCTCCGGCAGCAGCAACAACCACCAATCAAATGGGCCCCGCGGGTTCCCAACTGCGGCACAGCCGGAGATAATGAGAGCCGCCGAGAAAGACGACCACTACGCCTCCTTCGTTTCCGACGCCTGCCGCGACGCTTTTCGACATCTCTTCGGTCTTCTCTTCTTTCTCTCCCTTTTAAGCTTATAATAAAAACAGAAAGAGACCGTAAAAGTAGACCAAGTCATGCTGGCCTGATAAAGGCATTATATCAATAACTCAATTGCTTATGAATATTTAGCTTGCAAGGGGTTGGTCTACTTATATAATAAAAGTAGACGGGCTTTTCGAAATAATTTGTGATGATGAAATAGTGTTACATATTTGATTGATTCTTAAATGCTTCATTATACTTATCATTTTTGTCTTTTTATTGGTTGCAGGGGCTAGACTTGCTGTTGCTTATCACAGTGAGGTCTCACTTAGTCACTTCCTCTATTCATGTATTTATCTGTGTTTTTTTGTTTGTTTGAAAATAGTGTACTAAGTCGTAGTTAAGAATTATACCCTCAACATCTCGACAAAGTGTCTGGAGAGACTAGTCATGCTGGCCAATAAAGGCATATTAAAGTAGACGGTCTTTTCTAAGAATTTGTGCAACATCTCAGTTTGGACTCGATACTTTTAGCTTTAGCAATTTTACTAAAAGATTGTCTAAAAGTAGACAAACTCCTTACAAGCTAAATCAATCTAAGTTCTCTACAAGCTCATGCTATTTAAAAAAAGACGTCTCTCGTACGACAATCTGTAGCAATTTACAATCTAAAATGTTTTTATTTTGTTGTCTTAAAGGAGCGTACGATGGCACAAATAAGAATTGAACACCCAACCTCTTGATTAGGAGACGATGCTTCTAACTAGTGATTCTTATACGCTTTATAGTCTATAGTGTATAGATTGTTATATTTTGGGATGGTGAGAACACTAGATACTGTTGGTAATTAGGGCCAAAAATATAAATAAGAACAAAAAAGGGAAGAAAATTTGGTTTTTGAGGATCTTTAATGGAGTTAGTATTTGTCTGTTTATGTTACTCGGACACTTTAGAAGTTTGGACATGTTCGAACTTAGAGGTAACTAGACGCAGAGGCCTCTTAAGGTTTTTAGTTAATTTCATGGATCCTACTCGAGTATCAGATACCAGTGTACAACACTGATACGTTAAGGCAGATGAAGGATCCCAGTAACAAAGGTTCTGGTCTTTCTAAATTTTCTGTGTTATATAGTGCAAAGATTGCTACTTTGAGGGTGGAGTGGGGGTGGGAATCGATACTGTTGTTTACGAGGTTGTAGTCACTGAAATAGCTACAGAGGATCATTTTGAGGTCAGTTTTCTGTTCAGGAAAGTATATATTGCTGCCGAGAGCTTACGGTTGAGGAAGGGAATGTTGAAACGTGAAATAGTCGAATAGCTTCTAGGGAATAGGTTTGAGAATGAGCAAGAGGAAGAGTTGATGTTGTATAAGTACCAGAAAATTTGATGCTTTGCCTACTTTTATTGCCTATCTTAATATTCTGTTCGACAGATATTTTGTTATTGGAAAAGAAATCAAAATAAAGCAAAATATAATGTGGCTTTAATTTAGGATGGTAGGCACCTTTGCTGGGTGGAGGCTCAAGCTCACCATTCATGCCTGACCTTTTAACCTTGGCAGTTTTTTCGCTTGGATAGCTGATGTTGTTTATTGTTGTTGTGATGATGGGGCTTGGTGCATTTATGGTGAGCTTATTTGTCCATGCCATTGTTGTTTTGCAGACAAAGATTCTAGGGCAGATGCTTTATTATATCCTGACGACTGGTGCTGGCCAGCAAACCCTCGGAGAAGAGTATTGCGACATAGTTCAGGTACTTTTTGTTTACGATATGTTTGTATAGATTTACTGGTTTTATGTTTCCGTGGTAAAAAAGGTTAATTCCATGTGTCTTTCCCCTTTAGGCATCTAAATTGCATTAGGAAGTATTGATTTCGGACTCTTGGTAGTTGTAGTTTGCATGTGCATCTGAGTGCCTGAGCTTTAATGAACAAGAGTTATCCACATTAGAGGATTCTTGTATCGTGCGGCCTATTTTATTGTGTTTGCAACTTTTGTTTTTACTTTGCTTCAGTGGGAGTATTAACTCGAAAATCTGACAATGTTTTCTTGTGATACTGTTTGCTTTGCTGCTATATTTTGTTTGCATAATTGATACAGTAATAAACTACGGATAAGGATTGGGATCTGTGTTTGTGATACTTTGGCGTGATTTTTGTTCATGGTCGGAATTGCAGATTGCTGGATCATATGGACTTCCTCCAACACCTGCAAGACGTGCACTATTTATTCTTTATCAGACAGCGGTTCCATATCTTGCGGAAAGAATGAGGTTTTCTTTATGTCCTTGCATCTAATCTTTTACTATACGTGTTTACCTTTTTTTTAATTTTTACCTGATGATCTGTTTCATGGCAAATGGGTGATGTGTAGCTCCAGAATTGCTTCTCGTGGCATGCTGCTTGCAGACTTGGAGTCCGATGATTTCAGTGACAGCAGTGCTCCATCAGGTGACCAACTAAGTACTGAAAACCCATCATCTTCTACGACACAGATTTCTGGTTCATCTACTTCAACATTACAAGACAAAGTTAGAAGATTGCGGTTGTACATAACTCAGAGATGGCCCACTGTATGGAACCACTTCTCGCCGTCATACTAAGCCAAGCATAATGCTCTATCTATTTAGAGTAAGCTCCAGGAGAAACTGTAGACTCTTGTGCTAATCCTTTGACTATTGCTCGGATTTGTTCAGGTGCTCCCTATAGCACGTGAGTTTCTGCAGCTGGTTCTTCGAGCGAATCTCATGTTTTTCTACTTTGAAGGTGCTTAAATTAAATTTAGCAGATAGAGTAGGTGCATATTTTGACAATGCAAGTATTTTGAGATATGATATTCATGTTACCTCGCAACTGCAGGCCTCTATTACCATATCTCAAAACGGACATCTGGAATTCGTTACATGTTTATTGGCAAATCGACAAATCACAGACCAAGGTACAACTGACGCAATATGTTTTGGGAAGTAGAACTTCTGTTTTCTTCTTGACCTGGTTCACTTCATCATTTAAGCATAGGGTAGTTTGTGTACTTTGCAATTCGCATTTCATGTTGCCCGTTCTTCTTAAATAGTCTTTGTATGAACTACAGTTGCACTCACCTTAAGCATTTTTGCTCATTCTTTTATCTGTTGACTTTTCCAAACAGTTTAAATACTTGTTTCTCTATTAACTTTCATAAATACTTCGGAATTCACTTAAAATTTTTTCTAGCAGTTCCAAATTGTTGGATTTGTCGATAGATCTTGCATTAAAAGTAGGTACATATAGAAGGGAAGACTAGGTTAGTATAATGATCAGCTAATGCAGAGGTTTCTATCACTTGGCTTAGTACACATTGGGTTGACCTTGATACTTACCTTTTTTGGAAAAGATGAGATGTGTCGACGTGCTTTGTGCATCATAATTAGCACGAAATCTATTTGTATGCATTACTATATTAGCAATTTCGTTTTTTGTTATCTTCTCAGCATGCCTTTCTGAAGCAGCTTTGTTGCATTCAATTGCTTAGCTGCTAATATTGTTCACTCTAATACTCCCAAGCTGATCTGATGCAGATATCAAATACTTGGAGCTTTCCTTTTGATTCAACTATGTGTACTTGCTGCTGAAAGACTACGACGCAGCAATTTATCGTCCCTTGCAAGTTCAGCTAATCAGACATCTCTAGGGACTTATCCACAGTCAGCAGGTTGCTTCAATCAACTTGAGCCATTTCTGTCGTGTGATTTCATGTCGATATCAGAAATCTGTCTGGCCATAGGATGATGCAATGTTTATACAGTTGTGTTCATTGTTCAATATATTTTGTTTTTTGAGAATATCTAGCCATTGGTCGGAGTAACAAGGGAGAACAGTTTATCATCACACTCCTATCCCTTTTATGCTGTAATGTAAGCCATACAACTGAAACTCTGAAAGAGTGCTATAGGGAACTCTGGGAACTCTATAGTGGAAATGGAAGGTTACTGAAGGAAATTATGAATTCATTGGCAATACTCAAATGTCTAACTATTGGTTGTGCAGGACGAGGCTTACCTATTTTGAATGAAGAGGGTGATCTAATCACTGTGGACTCTGGAAAAGGAGGTTTTCAAGTTGAATCAACTTCATCTTCAGAGGTGCATACTTGACCAGTTGTTCAAATAACAGCTTATATTTCTTCATGAGGCATATAGTTCTACTTGTGTACAATACCTAAAGGTGCTTAACTTTCCATCTAGGTTCTGCAGATTTTTTTTTTTTTTTCCATATGGGTAAGGAAAAAGATTATGAAGGCCTCTTCTTGAGACAAGGCTTTGCATATTATATCTAAATAGATAGGATTTTATTATTTCACAAATTAATCAATGAAATATCAGTATAAAGGAACTCGTGTGGTTTTCTTGTTTCTAAATGCAGGCAAAAGGATTAAGTAAATGCACTCTTTGTCTAAGTAACCGTGAACATCCTACTGCTACACCTTGTGGTCATGTATTTTGCTGGTATGACCTCTTACTCATTCTGGTATTCATGACAACGCAAACACTTCCCTTTACCTAAACTATTGAGTCTCGTCTTTCTCATGCATTGGTTTGGCATGCTTTCTCTATAGGAACTGCATCATGGAATGGTGCAATGAAAAGCCTGAATGTCCTCTATGTCGAACGCCATTGACACATTCAAGCTTGGTTTGTTTATATCACTCAGATTTCTAGAAAACTCACTGTTTATTCCAAATAATACTGTCAGACCTTAGTGAAACACTTTATGCCCCAAGAGAAAAGAAGAATGGAATATCGGCTTGATTAGACTGCATTTGGAGGAGAATGAGAAAATATTGTATTTGTATCAGTCCTCTTTAGATAAGTAGGTGCAAGAAAAGATAGTTTTGTACAAACGCAAAGTTATATTGGTGCTCTGTATTTACTACATCAGTTCCATGGTATAACATTCTTCGATGTTGAACTTACTCCATCACTCTAAGTCTCTAATATTCGTATGAGAGAGATCTATTGCATATGGCCAGAAATATTCAAAAAACTGGGAGTTATTTTCTGCTCTTTTATAATGTTTAAACATATGTTATGGGTAGTAGTTAATTTATTTTCTTTACCACCACCATATGAGTGCAATAACAATATAAAGGGGTGAACGGAAGGTCCTCACCTTGATACCACCCCAGGGTGAAGGATAAATTGTTCAACGATAAAGACGAGTGTTTGAGTTGTCTAATACCTACCTCAAGTTCCAAACCAAGCTGTGATATACGGAGTAATGTTTATCAACACCTTGAAACCCAGATCACCGTTGTTTTCTGACCTCGGCTACCAATTTTTCTCATCATCGTCCATGGCCAGCCTCCCACAGCTCCCAAGTTTTTCGCTAGTTCACTAACCACCATGGTCCCGTGTCTGCTCCTACAGTCCTTAATCATACACAAACCACATCCAAACTGCCATAATTCAAATTTGTAGGAGTTTTACGCTTGAATGCTAGAAGGCAGGGTGATGGGGTGCAAAACTGCAAAACGATCACCCTTTTCCCTTCATCAAACACTGCGATCTGTAAGAAAGCTATAATAGAAGAACCTTTTATTACTTGGATAGAAGAACCTTAGGTTTATTTTTTTAGTGTAAACTGTTATTATTTACTGCTTTTAATGTGTAGCCCGTTGTCCAATTATAAAAAAGTGCACCACTACCATAAAAGTGATGTGATTTCAACTATCATCCATTGACAAGAAACTCTTAAACCGTTTGCGACAACTTCATCCTCGAACCATAATTTAATTGGATCTTTTGTTTTCAACTTGGGCATAGACCCTAACCAGATATAACTATCTCACTTTCTCAGGCCAATGCAGCCTATCAGTGTAATGTACCAAGATTTATGATACAGCTGCACAGCACAATCTGGATAAAAACAATCAAGACTGATGGGAAACAATAATAACAAAAAGAAACTGAGTCCAGAATGATCATATAGATTCAAAGCTTTCAGACTTCAGCTTCTCTGAATTTCATCCTCGACAATGATAGGATCTGATTAAAAGAGGAGAGGGGTGCAAAATCTTGATACAAACCATGTTCCATCACTTGAATTTCTATAACTAGACTGTGATCAATAGAAACTACATAATCAAAACTTTCAAAGTTGATCCGGGATGAATTAATGACATCCAAACTACCACCCAGAGGGCTCTGCCACTGGAGCAGAAACCACTTCCCAACCATCGGTAGCCAAAGCTGATTGAACTGAAGCTGGAGGAGCTGTAAAAGCATAGACAAAAGTTCACCTTAGACAATATACATTAGAGACTAAGGGTAAGAGCTGCAAAGCACGGATAAACATCACCTCAGACACGAAAAATGATTTTTACACTCCCACATTTGATTTATACACGCCTCATGCAAGAGTCTAGTCGGAGTGTAAAAATAAAAAATTGGGACTGTAAAAATTAGTTCCCCTTGTCCACACAACATCAGAGAAATAAGAGCAAATCTTGCTCACTTTGCTTTTCAAACCCAGACAAAGCAGAAAAAATGTACTACATTACCAAAAAAAAAACAATTCATAATAACAGTGTAATTTAAACCTCCCAGACTAACCACTAATAGACTTATTTGCTAGTGTTTTACGTGGCAAATCTGGAGAGGAAAGGAGCAATTACATCTACCTAGTAACACAACAAATGCACACAGACATTCAGCAACGAATAAATCCATGCATTAATCTTACAATGTGGGTTGATGATATATATTAGATCAAATTATCAATGCAACAAGACATTTTTAGCACATTTAAAATGTTTTCAAGTCACCTTCAGGTGCAGCCCACTCAGAAGCAACAGGTGCAATAGCAGGCGCAGCAGGTGCAACAGCATCATTTGTCCATTCGGCAGTTGAGGCGCCCCATTGATCTCCAGCAAGCCCAGCATAACCATAGTCAGCACCACCATAATCAGCAGCAACAACAGCCTCCTCCTCTGTTTCGTCCTTGCTCTCTTCTGGCTCTCTGTAGAAGAACAGATCCACCTACACAAATAAACAATCTAAATCAGCTAAACTGATGAGCTGTCGCGATATGATGACAAATAAAATCTCACATAACAGGCACCATTTCCAAAAGCATGTCAGTGGATGACATGTTTATATTGTTACTAAACAGCAACTCACCATCACATCCCATCTCTGACCAGCACGAATAGTTCCACGCATCTGAAGAACCATTCTGGACAGCAACCAGAACAAACAACCAATGCTGTGCTTTCCTTTGTTATTAGCAGGGATGGCAATGTCGACGAAACGCATTGGGGAATCAGTGTCACAGAAGGCAATGGTAGGGATATTCCCCAAAGCACCTTCCTTAATTGGCTGCAAGCAATGCAATGCGACAGATATACATCAGAACATATAGAAAAAACTAATCATTGACATACAAGAATGAAAAATATCTCAATTAAACAGCTCAGCAAATACGATAATGACCTGATGATCAGTACGTGGATCAGTCAGAATGAGAATCCGAGGCTCACAGAAACTAGTCTGAAGCTGATTGGTGAAGGTTCCAGGAGTGTGCCTCCCAGCAATAGCCTGAGCTCCAGTGTACTGAGCAAATTTCAACACAGCTCTCTGACCATAAGGCCTAGCTGACTGGACAATAATGTCCTGAGGATTCTCAATAGCAACAATAACTCTGGCAGCCAACTGAAGCTTTTCATAGGTCTTCCCCAGATTAATGATGTAAATACCTGACAGTATACACCATCAGACAGGACATAAGAACGAAGCATCTCACTGTAATATCAGCAAAAACATAAAGCAGCTTGATAAAATTCTAAACTCATCAACACATCCAAGATTCAACAGGAAATGCATCTTAAAGACATCACATCGCATACTATGGTCTAGTATCATGGTCCTCTGAATGCTTTGCACAGAAAATAAATGAGGTGTTATCTTCTTCTCCGTGTGGCACTCAATTGCATTACAAATGATCAAACAAGCAAAAAACCTAAAAGAAGTCGCTTTAACACCATGGCATATAGCTTTAAGAAAAAGACCAACAAGCTATGTATTATAGTGCAGCCATACATCAATCCCATAACCCACAGATTAAAACAAACATCTAGTACAGACCAGCCTATCTAAATAGTGAAGGACAAGAAAACCATCAAAGCATATCAGCGTGGTAACAACCTAGTCAAGGACATGCATACAACCTAGCAAACAATGTCATAACTTGTTCATACTCTTGCGCTAACTTGTCAAGGACATGCATACAACCAGCAAACAATGTCGCAACTTGTTCATACTCCTGCGCAAACAACCCATCGTTTTTCTATTGCCTTGTACAACTATCCCTAACAAGCACTAGTTACCTCATACCCTAACAACACATTATGACATTGAACAAGGTAGGGCACAGTAATGCCCCTCACACCTTCCAATCACATGTGATAGTTGCTTGGCGGCGAGGTCCCCTACCCCAGCACCCCACCATACCACTTACAAGACCGTAAATCTACAACCCAGACAAACTCCAATCATGTAGCATTAAGTGGTAATACTGTAACAAAACAAAATGCATAACAAATGAAGCAGACATACCCACGAGAACAATCCTTTTAAAAAACATGCATAAATCCATAACCGCCTCATTCTTCATAAAACCCACCCAAAATAGCATCATTTCATAAACTTTTCCGTCAGACACAAATTTTTAATAAAGACCGTCTACTTTATAGCTCCTTGCAAGCTAAATCAACCCAAGCTTCATGCAAGCCCAAGTCAAATCGAGAATCATATCCCTTTGTTAGGTCAGCATGGCTCCGTCTACTTTTACTATATAAAAAAGGTCTCCTTTTGGTCAAACTACATCCACTCCAAACAACCAAATCCAATAAAACATATAACACCATCAACATAAAACATTAAAAACCATAAATAAGAAACAAAAGAACACAACAAATCATTTCCAAACCAATGTAAGAAACCCAACAACAACAAAAAAAAAAAACACAGTTTCCATAACATTCAAAAAAACACAAAATGGGTATGATTTAAAACAAGAGGATATACCATCATAACACCAAATCCAAATACAAAATGTATAAAACGTTAACCAACAAAACAACACAAAACATTATTTCCAAACCAATGTGCGAAAACCCAACGACAAAAAAAACACATAATGGGTAAGATTAAGACACAATATTATACCACCACAACATAAACTCCCAATACAAAAACAACAACATATACCTTTTCCACAACACTGCACAAAAACACAACATGGGTATGATTTATAACAAGATATTATACCATCACAACATAAAACCTTAAACAATCAACTGTCCAGCCCAATGTAAAAAAAAAAAAAAAAAACCAACAACAAAAAAATAACATTTCACAAATAACACAACATGGGTATAATATAGTGTTTTAAAATCCCAACACCAAAAAGTACCAAACCTCAAACAACCAACAACACAAGCCATCACATCCAGACCAATTAACAAACAAAAAAAACTCAACATGATTAAGATTTAAAATCCCAACACAAAATGAACAAAACCTTAACCCAGCAACAATATAACACAACACAACACAACATAACCAGACCAATGTAAGAAAACCCACCAACAAAACAAAAACAGAAAAAGGGTAAGATTGAAAACAGAAGATTAAATGATATTAAACCATCAGAGCGGCGTTTGTGGGTGTAACGCTCCATCTGGAAGTCACAGTTCTTGGTGCCCAAATGGACGTCAGCAGCAAGCATCATCTGGATGTCCTCCTCCCTCTGGCTCAGCGCTCTCGGTTCCTCTGCCGCCATTGTTGCTGTTGATGCTTTTCTCTCTGCTATGAAAGTTCGGCAGTAATAGTAGTAGTAGTAGTAGTAGTAGTAGTGTATGCAAGTATGTGTGTGTGATAAACCCTAAATGCTCTTCTTTGCACTTACCTTTCTACCCCTACATTTTCTCTACTACTCTTTTGGGGAGGTTGAGGCCTAAGCCCACCTACTAAGAAAAGTTGGTGAATGTTAATAATGTTTATGAAAAGTTTATGAGGGGGTATGGACAATATGTGCCACATAGAACATGGTTGATCTTTGGGCCCAATACATAACCTGAAAAGGCCATGTATGGTGACATTCGCTAAGTCATGGGGAGTCGGGGTGTTATATAGCCCATTTGTCCTTACTTTTGCCTTATTAACATAAAAGTCTATGATAATATTATGATAATAGGGTGAAATACTGGAATCTACTATAAAAGTCTATTGAGCTATATCAAATTCACGACATGGGACTATCTATTATCTTACGGTGTTACACCGCAACAGTGATTCGGCTAAGCCGACTACAAATCACGAGGTACCTGCTTTACAACTAGTGGTGGAACGAATCCAAGCTTATAGCAAATTTAAGAACACATGGGTGTGGGGTTTGTGCTCTATACCACCGAGTTGAGCATTTATGGATTTATGAAAATTTTTAGGATTATACATTGAGTATGAAACATTAAAAGCATGAAAATCTTGGTAAGTGTTGAAGAGAAATACCTTTGGATGAGTATGAAAAGCATCAAACTATTCTTGATGAAGAAATTGGTCAATGTGTCAAACTCCAAACGAATTTAATTAAAAAAATAAAACTTGAGAAATTTTAGGGCGATAAATGCAAATGATATGAATTTTAGAAACTCAAGTGCAATATCTCGATTTTTGTGAAACATAGTGCAATAATTACAATGTGTCATGAGTGAGCATTAAGTGCACTCAATAACTGCTGTAAACTATCAAATAAGAGAACCACTAACGTCTTAAGTCTTGACGTACGGCCCAGCAGGTACTTTTCTTAACTCGTTTGGAGCTCATCATACAACTAAGCATGTTCTTGCTCAATGGTTCTTAACCCTATCATATGGGCTCGAACCTGCCCCTATCGGCCTATCATGAGCATAAGAAGGCACTTTAATGGGTTAGTGTAATCTATTAAACCTTATACAAAAAAAGGTATCACGACGGTTATTCAAAGTAAAGATATTCATACGTATAGAATAAATGTTGATTGGCTCCCACTATCATACCTTAGTTTGTCAGCAGCTCAACAAGAAGGTCACGCAATGGAAAAATGTCATCTATTCAACCCTATATGCAAAAAGGCATCTCAATTATCGTTCAAATTAAAGTCAATATTTCCATACCAAAAGGTCCTTGCATGATGTACATACATCACTATCATGCCCGATGGACGAAAGATGAATGTCGTATGCTCCTATAAAAATGATGTTGAGCATCACCCACATCGTGAACATCAAACACCACTTAAGGGGCTATTTGTTATGGTAAAAAATGTGACGATGACACGTCATTATAGATGAACAAAATTTAGGTTGCCACGTTTAAATACATATTACACAATAAATTTTTGCCCTCCAAAAATAGATCCATTCTTCTTATGTAGCAAAGATATTTGACAAGCCCTTTGTATTAAAGGTAACCGAAAAGGGGTTGATGGTCTTTGTATTGCACAAGTGACATCTTAATAGGTTGAACTCCATATAAGGAGCATACCTTGAGCCTCAAGGTATGATAACACAAGTTGATTTCATCACCTTAATACAAGTTATTTATATTAAATACATATTTGACTTCACAGATAAACATACTGATTTGACCATAGGATGGAAGGTAACCACAAGCATCTTCAAGGCGAATTTTTGTTTGCTCTACTCAAAGGTGCAACTAATACTTGTTTTTCGTTTGCTATTTCAACCAAAAAGTATTTTACCTTATAATCAGAATGCACACGAACCTGTTGTTACCTCCGAACCTCTCAATTCCCCACATCTCTTTTTTGATACTATTTGGAACTATACTTTAATTATCAAATACCTAAATTATATAATACAAAGAATAAGAAATATACTTACATTAAAGTATTTGTAAATATGCATCTGAAAATTATAGATTTATAATTTTTATAAAGTTGTTTTGTGTGTTATTAGTAGTCAAAATATGACCTCGATAAGTACGAAAAAAACACAAGTGGGAACATGTGCGGTTCGAAGGGAATATAACTTACAAGTAATAAGCAACGACCTATTGTTGATTTAGACTATGGAAAGTGAAAAATCATATATATGACGCTTAACCATGCAAGTGACTTTTGCCATTTATGGGAAAGCCAAACTTTTTAAGAAGTTGTGCATTATATGTTCATACTTTTTGCGTAAACCTAAATGTTGTATTACCCTAATCTTTTAAATATTATAATAAAATATTAGATTATAAGCTTTATAATGGCGAAAAAATGGTGAAAAAGTTTATATGTTTTTTCATCATAAATTAAATAACCACTAGACATTTATGCATCATATGATGTGCTAATCCATGATCACTTAGATAAACTAATAAGATGTTGGTTTGGAATAACTAAATGTTTGTAGTTCGAAACCATGGTAACACAATAGTAATGAATCTCATAAGGTAAACTTTTGCCTTCCTAATAAGCCATTTCGGCTAGTATTCAAACTTATTCCGATGGTGAAAACCAAATATAAAATGTGCTAATGGTATAGTGCCACTTCATCTTTGTACTAATCTACACTACTCAATCCCATGGTATTCCATAATAATAATAAGAGATAGTTAAGATTACAAAAATCTAACCTTAAAGAAATAAAAGATGACAAGTACTCACAGTCATAACTTTAAACAAATAAAATAAACAATCCAACTTATTACATCCGATCAAACTAGTCAACTTATTCCAAACAATCAAATAAGTCAATGATTTTAGTAAAAAAGCACAACATAACCATGCCACAACAATGCCAAGCAAGGTCAACATGTCAATGACTATAGCCCATTGTAACTAGGGGATGTTCATGGGGCGGGGTTGTTGTGGGTATAGGGATACCCATACACATACACATCTACGTCCGCCAAAGTCCCCATCCATTCAAATTTTGCCAATTCAATTGTACCTTTTAGTTAAATAGTAACTTTTTGTATCAACTAAATTTTAAGTTTTTAGTAACTACAAGTTTACAAGCTTAGAAATCATAAAAATATTAAAAGCACAATAGATATCAGACAATCATGACGGGTTTCGGGCGGTATGAGACGAAGCCCATACCTGCCTCACCACCCAAGGCAGGCACAACATTTTATACCTATACTGCCCCATCCCCACCAAACTACTACCCATATTCATCTCAATTGGGACGAGTATGGTGTGATACCCGCTTTTACATGCGCCATTGACATCCCTGCAGCTCAGTTTCTCATTCCAAAAGTTCTTCATTTCTTTACATGGGAGGAATTCATTGGGACACCTGAAAATGGAAAATGGGGGGAATTCACTAGGACGGAGGTAGTACATAGAATGAGAGATAGACAAGAATCTAAAAGTACAAACCCAAGAAAACAACAAAACTCATGAGTCATGGTATTTGATCTGCCCTATGTCCATAACTCATTTTGGACCAAAGCCCATACAAAAACCAACCCAAAACCCACAAACACCCAAAATTCATCAAACCATATAAAACAAAGAACATTATCATTTCCTCTAAAATCTTCAATAGAGTACACACCGTAGGGTTTCTGCCGCAACTCCATACTCACCGGCGTTCTCTTCCTCTCTCGTTGAGATTCCACCAATCATGGCGACCCATATGAGCAAGAAACGAAAGGTGCAATCTTTACCCCAAATTCCACACTTTCACCATTTTTCGTTTCATATCATATGATCAAGTTTTATGCCCATTTGGTGGAGTAATGCTTCTTATCCGGGGATTTCCTTTCTGGGTTTTGTTAATGAGGTGATTTTGGAAGTGGGTTTTAAAAATTATGCATAAAGGTTGGGTATTATATGGGAAATAGAGTGTTTTATGCTCATATGATATGATCAAGTTTTATGCTCATTTGGTGGATAATTAGTTGTTATCTGAAAATTTCCTTTCTGGGTTTTTTTTGATGAGGTGATTTTGCAAGTGGGTTTTTAATTTTATGTATAAAGGTTGAGAATTTTGTGGCAAATAGAGTGTTTTTTGGCCATATGATATGATTCAGTTTTATGCTCATTTGGTGGATAATTAGTTGTTATATAGGAATTTCCTTTATGGGTTTTGTTGATGAGGTGATTTTGTAAAGGTTGATGAAGTTTTGAATTATATTCATAAAGGTTGTGTATTTTGTGTGTAGTTTATAGCAGATGGAGTGTTTTATGCTGAGTTGAATGAGGTGCTTACAAGGGAGCTTGCTGAGGATGGTTACTCTGGTGTTGAAGTGCGTGTCACTCCTATGCGTACTGAGATCATCATCCGTGCTACCCGTACCCAGAATGTTCTTGGTATGTCTCACATTTGGTTGATTATTATGTGGGTTTTGTGTGTAATTTGAGTAAAGGTGTGTTCATTGTTGATGAAGATATGAATTTTTTGAGTAAAGGTGTGTTCTTTGTTGATGAAGATATGAATTTTTTGAGTAAAGGTGTGTTCTTTGTTGATTAACTCATGATGATGAGTGTATGCTGTTGCGAAATGAATCAATGATGATGATTGTAAACTGTTGCGGGTGGTTTTGAGTTTGGGATTTTTTTGTCGCTTTGTTAATTTGTTGTTTTATACAATGATGATATGTTGTTTTGTTTGGTTTTAACTGAGATATGCTGTATATTTATTAGTTGATGGATCATTTTTTGATGTTGTCCCATGAAAGGTGTGCTCCTTTGTTAAAATATGAGGTGATTGTAAGCTGTAATGGGTTGTTTTGAGCTTATGTTTTTTGATTGGTTTCTTCTTAATCTAAATGCTGGCTTTTTTACTAGTTCTTTGGACATGAGTTTGTATATGGATGGTTTTTCTGCGTAATCAAAGAAATTTGTCCTTTTGTTGATGGATTTGATGATTGTCTGTGTTGTGAGTGGTTTTGAGTTTAGTCTTTTTGTTGTGAAGACATTCGAATTTATGAGGTGGATACAATCGTATTTTGGGGATTTTGTTGTTGTTTGGAGCTTTGGCTTACTTTGAAAGTAGTTGATGTAGTATTATATAATTTTGGAAGAGTTATTTTTCGTAATATGAAATTGTTAAATTTACTGTGTTCATTTCATTTTGCTCCCTTTTTACATTTTGTTGTTTTAGCTTTTTATTGCATAAATCGTTACATTATATCACCGTTGATACGTGACCTGATTTTAATACATTGATGTAAGTTTACTCAATAATTTGGGGTCCATCAAGGTCAGAACTGCATAATAATGAAGCTAGTTAATTATATGAATAATTTGTGGATACACTGGTCTTCTTGCAAAACCATGTAAATGTGGAAGAAGCCTGTAAGTGTGAAACTGGTCTTCGATGGTTGGTTATGTTTCTCTGCTATGGCCAACCTGGTATGGATCTTAGAATCGAATCTCGTAGAATTTGAATCTAGGCTTATGAAATGTTGTAATTTTCAGGTGAGAAGGGTAGGAGAATTAGGGAGCTGACTTCTGTCGTGCAGAAGAGGTTCAAGTTCCCAGAAAACAGCGTTGAGCTGTATGCTGAGAAAGTCAACAACAGAGGGCTTTGCGCCATTGCTCAGGCCGAATCATTGCGTTACAAGCTGCTTGGAGGATTGGCTGTCAGGAGGTACAGTTCATTTTTCATGGTTTTTTTCCTCACTTTTGTTTACAGTCTTTTGGTGGATGTGATTGAATGAGTTTGGTGCTCAGTAATTATGGAATCCTTTTTATGTTTTTCTAGTTGTCAATGTTTGTGAGTCTTATTGTCACCTGTCACTATAGGATTGAGTTCATTGTGTATTGTTAGTCCCTCGGTTGCAGGGAGCTTCCCTACATTTCTGTCATTTTTACAGGGAGCTAGTCTTGCTATGGCAACCTTGCCCATGTCTGTGTGTGACGAATACAGCTGACCATCTGCTTTAAAAATTAAAAAACTCCTTTGGGCTTTTTGGTATGAAAAATTTGGGTTTGGAGTATCGGCATCCACAAAACTGTCGAATCTGCCTAATTTGATTGCTTGTCTACCTATCTTTAGATCCCATTAGGTTTTTATGGCTTCTCGGACTGTCAGTATTCGGCGCTCCGACACCCATGAAACGGGGAGTTGCTGAATCTGTCTCTGTACCCTTTTATCTCCCTTTAGGCAGATGAAGTTTTGCTGGCTTCATTGCTTCAATGATTATTAGTTGTAATCTACTAATTGATACCTTTTCGAATTAGTTACCTTTAATGGTTGTGTAGTATTTGCCCAGTACAGTTTACACAATGACATGATATAGCAACTGCAATGGGATGTCCTTGCATTTGTATCTGTTGCTACTTGCTAGTTACATGTTTCTGCTGCTAAATGTTACATTGTGTAGTTTTGGTTAGTAGTTACTTATTTTTAGATGTTTTAGTTGATTGTATCTATATCTCATTTTGCAGAGCATGCTATGGTGTTTTGAGGTTTGTGATGGAAAGTGGAGCTAAGGGATGTGAGGTGTGTACCTAAATTTAATAATCTATAGAAGACTACTCACTTATTTATCTAGCTCTGGTTGTCTAACCTAATTGCTGGTCCTGCAGGTTATTGTTAGTGGCAAGCTCCGTGCTCAGCGTGCTAAATCCATGAAGTTCAAGGATGGTTACATGATCTCATCTGGGCAACCTGTGAAGGAGTACATTGACTCTGCTGTGAGACACGTTCTTCTAAGACAGGTTATTTTCTCAATATGCTCTCCTCCCTTGTTTGAGTACTCTATTGAAATCCCTCCCAATGATGCTGGGCATGGATGGTAGTTGACGACATGTGCTTATAAGTTTTTGTTGGCAACTTATAAACAGGGCGTCCTCGGTATTAAGGTCAGAATTATGCTCGACTGGGATCCCAAGGGCAAGCAGGGTCCACCCACTCCATTGCCAGATTTGGTTACAATTCACCCTCCCAAGGACGACGAAATCATCATTCAACCCCCGGTGATGACTACCAACATCGAGGTCCCTGGCCCCGTCCCAGTCCCAGTTGCAGTCGCATAAATCCAGTAGTAGACAGATTACCAACTAGAATCTCGTATGAGATACTTGTTTTTTTGGGAGAGTTGTTAGAGATTTTACTTCATGTTATGAGATGGATACTGCCTAGATACGTTTATCATGTCCTGAAGGTTCATTTCTGTTGTGCCTTTTTGTCAAAAGATTTACGTAATATATGGAGTTTTTATTTCATAATACACATTTGTCCTTTTTGGCTAAAATGTTGATGGTTTGTCTGCTGGAATGTGTTTAGTGGAAGTCTGATTCTTCGCTAGCAGTATGTCCGGCCTGGATTGGATGCTTGGGAAATTTTACGTTACTGTTTTTGGTCAATCTAAATTGTCAAAATGGAAAATCATTTAGTAGGAGAAAGATTAGGATCAGATTGTTTATTTGTGGAAACCCTTCTGTATTCGTTATTGATGACTATGAAGTTGTGTACAAGTGTTTAACTTGATGTCGACTTGGCTTATCATAACCATAAATGTCTCCAGCCATGGCCCAACGGTCCTCCATATTTGTCGGCTATGGCTTAGTTCCCTCCCATGGTTCGACGATCCTCGATATTCCATCGGCCATGGCTAAGTTTCCTCCTAACTTTGGATGTCATCAAAATTTTGTGCTCTTTGTTTTCTTATGATATAGAGGGATCATGGCTTACCTGTTCTCTCTAGTTGTAACTCTCTGTACAGAAATGAACTAAATGGTAAGGAGTCTCAACCGAACAGAAAGGAACCGTACTGTAAGGAATAATAATTTGTGGAAAGAATTAAAACTGCTGTTTTTTGTTGGTTGTAGCCGCCTGGGTTCTGATTGCTTGGGCTTCTGCCTCAACTTGGTCTTGGCGGTAACTTTGGGGACTACTCGAATGCAATTATGCTTACGGCAAGCTTGGGCTGCTTAATGGGGTGTGTTGATCTATGAGTATGATCAAAGTAGCGTTTGTTAACCTCCGTAATACTATTAACGAAACATAATCGAGAACTAATATATTTGTCGTTGAATTTTCATCACTGAACAAACTGAGGAACAATATTATAGTGGAGTCAGACTTGAGAAATGTGAATTTTTCGGCTATGTATTGATGGAATGCTCTTGAGTATTGGATTTTAGCTAGTAATATGTCAATTGTGTCTTCGTTTTTTGTTCTTCGTGATATTATATTTGAACATATTAGATAGAGAGACCAAAAGCGGATGTGTTGGCTAAAAATGAAGCACAATTGGTACTCTTTCATAAATTGGTAATCATTTTCTTTACTTTTGACAAAAAAAAATAAATAAATAAATTGGTTGTTTTTTATTCTACTTGTAACGAAATTCTATTTCGGTGACGTCATCTCATTTTCTGAAAATCTAACTTATCCGAAAAATGTATTCCCTCAGTTTCATTATTGTTAATTCTTGACATTAGACACTATTTATAATCAAACGTTAACACATGTGTGGAAAAAAAGGAGAGTACATCTTACATGCAATAAGTTTAAGAGAAAAGAACAAAAGAGAAGAAAATCAAACTAACATCCAGCAGTTTCTCCCAATGAACCAAAATGGCAAAATATAATTCAGTCAATCATCTAGAGGACGAGATTTCAACTGTGCAGTGGAGATATGTCGTAGATCGAGGGGGTTGGTTGTATTTACTTAGACGCAAGTCCTTCTTTATGATTGGGGCGGAGTTAGGGTTGAAAAAGAGGGGTAGCCTAATAATTATTTTTCCCTTATTAAAGTACATTTATACCATTTTTTACGTACCTTTAGTTATAATTTGAGATTTTTTTTTTTGGGGAGGGGTAGCCTAGGCTACACTAGGCTACTTGTTGCCTCCGCCCCACTATAATGCACAGGTGTTCGTTGTGCAAAACTTTACAAAGAGAAATGAACAACATCACGATACGAGTTGGGTTAAGTCCTTTTCTTTACATGATGTTCGTTAGCTCAATTTGTCTGAGCGTGGCAGCTGTGTTTCTGCCTTCTTGCAGGTTGTAACATATATGCGAGACTGTGAGATGAAATCTAATAATGGCCATGAATGTGTCTTAGTAGCACGAGCCATCATGGACCGTTTTCTTATTCCACAATAATTTCCTTGTGTTTTCTCCTTTCCACTTTTTTGTACCAACAGTTTAGTCGTTTAATGAGTGGGTTACTCAGCCTCAAACATCCATATGCAGAATATGGATCTTGACAATGATGCAGAGTGATGCTTATCCAATATACCAGTTAATGTCACTAGCGATAAGAATCTATGATTTTCTACCTATTTTACTCCTTTATATTGTGTAATCATTATATTACGCTTCTGTGGTAACTCGTAAGCTGATTACACCCCCTTGCCGAGTTTTCGGCTCATTATTTCTCCACCATGTATACTGAAAATTTACGTAGGCACCCTCTCAGCTTCACTTGCCGAACATAAAATGCATTCTAATCTTCTTCAATTACTCTTTTTTTTCTGCTGTATGCTGAAAGTTATCTTTTTAAGAATTCACTATACATTTTTCGTCCAATAACCAGAGGTGTTGAATCTTTTCCATGGATATCTGCTACCATTTCGAGCCTGAGATCATTTTTTCGAATCAGTATCCACAATGATGATAGTATCTTATAGATTTTTCCCTTTTGTCACTTTTTTTTCGAAAGGTCACATCGAATTCCCTCTCCTTCCTTTGTAATTACTGTATCTTCAAATCTTCAATGGTCAAAATTTTGCCTTGATTTCATACTGTATAAGGATTTTCCGAACGCCCATGGTAGACTAATCAACTTTCAGATGTTAAATATCCGGTAAGACGGTAAATATGTGCCACTTTAACTTAAGAATAGATAATGGCGGAAAAACTCCACTAATATGACTACTGGTTGGGGTTTTCCATACTCATCATTCTCAAATAGGAGTTAGGGAGTACACAGTAGACATTTTCACATTTGGTTTGAGCATTTTGATGCCCACCTACCCATTCAATTCATATCATCATTTGTAGCTAAAAAAGTGGAGGACATTAACATATATAAGCTAATCTTACACCCTTTACAAGCCACGAAAGTTTTATAGGGAAAGCCAGTATATCTTATAGAATATGACACATTTGGTGCTGTATTACCCACCTTGCGAATTACCAACAACAAAATTTTGGTGCTAGATACCGAGGGGGCCGTGTGTGCTCATAAATCCACTTTTTGGGCATCATTGAGCGAAAAAGACCATAAGATTTGCAGCAACCCACCAATACTCCACATTCGTGAACAAGATAATATATTGTGTCCCTACGTGCCTACTCCCTAATTACTCCGTTGTTATGATTTCTTCAGGAAGTCTCTAAAAATGAACTGCCCACCAGAAAGCGTGCGACCTGAGGGTGGTAAATTAAAGTGAAGTGCTTTCCCTCTTGATTTGATGTTCTTCTCCGCGCACCCTTATTGTGTCCCTACGTGCCTCAAGCAATTGTTGTTAGCAATTCTTACGAAGTTGCACGTCTTAATACCGTACCTTCAACTTTTGTCTTCATTTCAAATTTTCTTAGACTTAGCCCTGTTGGCGCGGCAGTAAATTTTCATATTTCTCTTGTACATTCAAATAAGGGAAAATAGATTATAAATTCAATTTTATCATAAAAAATATTTTCTATAAAAAATGATTTTGAAAAAAAAAATGAAATTTATAAACCAAACGGAGCCTGCCCTTGACAGTAAACCGACAACCAGCACCCTTCTAAGTATAGAAATCCTTTGGAGGTTCATTTACTTTAATTTTATTTTTATGGTCCTCTACTTCAATTGTTCAAGGTGGACTAGTTTCTAGTTCAACAATGCATGCAAAATCTCGGCAATGCATGTATCTGAGTATTTCTCATAAGCCACTAAAACTACTAGTTATTAATCGTGTTCTCTTCTCTTTACACTTCTTTCATTTTCCTCTCTCATCAACATAGTAATGGCCTAATGGGCAGTCGCACCATCCCACCACGACGGATCACTTGAACTCTTAGCACGAGCTATGTCACACTCTTGAGCATGCGAAGCTGCAAATTGTATGTGAGTGTTAGGCCAAACTTTAAGGATAGTCGGTCATTAATAGTACACTTTATTGATATATACTTCAATGTTTTTCTTGTGCATATACATCCACAACAAGCCAAACACAATGTTGAGGAAACTCAAAGCCTTAAAAAAATCGGAGATTATAACGAAACACGCGTGATATTATCAAAATCACTTATTTTGGTGGGATTCAAATGCACTTATCAATCTAGTTTTTTCTTCATAATTCATATATGAAGTGGTTAGTTTTTCTTCTTTCTTTTTTCTTTAACCTTTTTCCAATAGTAAGATGTCTACAAAATAACGACGTGGTTTTGGTTTCTCTTGTCGATCGAACATGATTGACTTTTACTTGTTCATTTGATAATAAAAAGATTGATAGTACTTGATGAGAATAATTTCATCTCACGCGTGACAATTTTGTCTTGCGTCAATAGCAATGCATACAAATGCAAGGTTGGAAAATATATAGAGTGACAATTTTTGATGTGGTCAATGAGAATACTGAAATTGGCTGATCTAGAAATTAAATGGTAAAATGGATAAAAGCGGATAGGTCCTTTTATTACTGAGCTATGCTGAACAGCGATGGGGATTGGGGAGCCGCCCATTCAATGAGCAAACGATGGATCCAGATATCTTTGCAGGACAAACTATAAAACATTCCTCGTACGGTCGTACCGTGTCTCCCATATATTAAAAGTAATGGGAGTTAAGCACTCATTTAGGTATTGAAGTTTGCCAAAAGTAACAAATTGAGTATTAAACTTCAAAACGTAACAATTTGGGTATTGAAGTGGGGGAAATGACCATGCTACCCCTTCAAACATAAAACATCCAAAATCCAACCCATCAGTTTTCCTCCACCCCTCTCTTTCATCCCCTTCCCGACCCTAATGTCACTGCCGCCCACCCACCACCCCCAAGTCCCCAACCCAAAAAAATATACTCCATCCATATCTGCCCCCTATAAACCCCCGAACCCCGACAATCCTCCAAACGCGCAAATCCGCAACAACCACCCCCTCCCCTTGCATTGATCGACGATTCTCCCTCATCCCCTCCATTGACTGTCAAACCTCCCTCCTCCGCTACGCTGACCCCGACACAAACCCCTCCTACCGCACTTAATCTGCAACAAACACCTCCTCCCCCCTCACATAACCCGCAAGAACCACCAATTTTCGCTGGGTTGTTTCTTAAAATTTAGGCCCAAGAGGAGTGGGAAGCGGGTTGTTTTGGGTGCTGGTGGTGGTGGTGGCTGGGGTGTTCTTTTTGATGGGGGAGGGGGATGGGCCGCTGGTGGTGGGTTGTTTGTGGCTTTATGACGGTGGTTGGTGTTAGTGGGGTTGTGGGAATGAGAGGAAAAAGGGGGTGGGTGTTTGTTGGGTTGCAGAGGAGTGAGAAAGAGAAAGTTGTGGAGTTGTAGTGGTGTTGGTGGTGGTTCTGGGTGGGCGACGGCGGCAGTCGAGGAGTGGCAAGGACATGATAGAGGATGGGGACTGTGGGGAGGAGAGAGTAAATAATCAGTTTGGATTTTGTGTTTTTCTTAAGGGTGGGGTGGTCTTTTTACCCTCCCTAATACCCAAATTGTTACATTTTGAAGTTCAATACTCAATCTATTATTTTTGGCAAACTTCAATACCCAAATGTGTGCTTAGCTCAAAGTAATGGGTTGAAACATGAACTTTCTCCTCTCTTCATGCTATGCTATTCCATCATTCTGACATCTTACAAAGAGTCAATAATAAGATTTAACCTGATAAGATCATAAACTAGGTTTACGTATTTTTTGATGGTTTGCACTCCCCAATTTATTCCGAATACGAGTCGGTATTGAGACCATAAGGAAGATAAAACTATCTCTGATGTATAGCTTTCTAGAGTTATCTACTGAAACAGGACCTGAATTTGCACATTTTTTCCGTAAAGGACCTGTCAACTTTCTTTTTTTCCATTAAGGACCTTACACTAACACCGTTAACACTTTTAACAGTTTTTTTCAAATTAATATTTTTGTTTAGTTAGAAAATAAAAATATCATTATAAAAGTTAAATCTTATCTTCTTTAGTTATTATGGTTGTTTAATGCTTTAATTTCTTACTCATCTCCCTCCCGTCCCCTTTGCTCTCGATCATCCTCGAAGAAAATGAAAACATCTCGTCAAACACAAATAATCCAAGAGGTATCTCTTAAAAAATTTATTAATATCATACAAAGCTTTATTTTAGAGACATGAGCTTTATACCATTAACGTTTCTGTTGATTTGCATTATTTAATGAAAAATTTATATTAAAAATAAGCAAAAAAAAAAAGATAAAAGGTTCCCATTTTTTCTTATCTCTTTATTCCCTATTTCCTCTCCTACTCATCCCTCCATTTTTGTTATCTTTTTAGGTAGATAACTCGTTGCTTCATGATGTAATATGGATGACTTAGTTGTGTGCCGAAAAAGGGATAAGGAATATAAAGAGAAGAGTAAGAGAGGAAAGAGGAAAGTAAATGGATAAGGAAAAAACGTAAACACTTTTTGCAGTAGTATATTTATTTATAGCTACTAATTACTAATATAAATTCTAAAAAAAGACAAATCAACACAAATATTAATGGTGTTAAGTTCGTCTCTTTAGCAATAAAAAATAAATTTTTGACCATTAATAAAGTTTCTTAATAGATAACTCACTAAGTTTTTTTTGATTGACGAAATGTTTTCTCACATTTCTTCGTTAATAGAGTAAAGGAGCAGAGGGGAAGCGGACTAAAAACTTTAAGGGATAAAAAATAACGTACAATTAAAGAAGATAAACAAAATAAGTTAGCGATAGTTATATTTTCTAATTAGACAAATATATAACTTATCAAAAAAAGCCAAAATTATGAAAAAGTTAACGGTGTTAAGTCTCAAGTCTTTAACGGAAAAAATATAGTTGACAGGTCCTTAATGAAAATAAATATGCAAGTTCATGTCCTTTTTTGGTTGTTAACCCTATATAACTCCAATTTTATTTTGGAAAATTTGCCGATAATAATCCCAAGTTTGAATTTTTTTTTTTCAGTTTTTAGATACAATGACCGATTAACTGGTTTATTGCATAATAGCCGGTTAAATGAGTTGATGTGGCACTTGTTTATTCTACCCGTTGAGAAACCCTTCATCCAATCAGAACTGAGAACCCCATCCTAAACTTCCACCTTGTTCAAGCTCTCTCCTTTCTAACTCTTTCTCTCTCTGTTGAACTCTTGTCAATATCGACAATCACAAACTTAAAAGAAGAAAAATGCAAGTTTTGATTGATTATCTAGGATCGTAGTAGTTTTCTGTTAGGTTTTGTTGTTAGTAACTTTCAAGCAAACTTCACTTGGGTGGTGTTGTCCTTTGGCATATACTCTTTTCATACTGAAATCTCACATTCATGAGGTTTGAGTAGTTTCATTGGTCACAACCTGTTTTCGCTCTGTATCAAAGTTCATTGGCTCTGCCTTTTAAGCATACACAATCATCCACCTCAAAGGCTACATCACATTCATTGGCTCTGACTTTTGAGTGCAAAGGCTGATTTCATATTCATCAGCAAAGCAGCGACATTTGGCTATGTCACTGGAAACCCATGTAAACTGTTTATCTTTGTTTCGGAAATTTTTTTTGGGTGTGATTGGTAGCTTGTACGAAGTGAATCATATGTTGGGTTTGAGTTTATATGCGAATTTCACTTCACAGGAGAATCTTGTGACTGCGGGTTTGATCAGGGGAGGTGGTTGTGCAATAGTGGTGATTGTATGTAGGCAGGTGAGGGGAGGGGGATGGGCATTAGTGGTCTTTGTGTGGTGGACAGAGGGTGCACGTTGATGGTGGCCATGTGGTGGGCATGTGGCTCTGCCATTGTCAAGGAGGGCAATGGGATAGGGTGAATCGCTGTTGAGGAGGGGAGAAGATTAGTTAGAGTTGGGATGGAGATGACCGAAATTACCCCTTTGTCCATGCTTAGTTCATGTAAAAGGACAGTTTTACCCGTATTATTTGGACTGTTGTGCCACGTCATCCATTTTTTACCGGCTAATTGTGTTAACAAGTTATTGGGACCAAAAACTGAAAAAATGAATCAAACTTGGGATTATTCGGAAATATTTCAAATTTGGGATTATTTATGGAAGACGAGTCAAATTTGGGATTATTTTGGACAAATTTTCCTTTTTTTTTTTTTTTCCAATGCCTATACCCGCAATGGGAAATTCCAATTCCCAACAAGAAGTACAAGGCAACAGCTCGAAAACACTTAAAAGGGACGCTTAAAGAAAATGACAAAAAAAAAAGAAAGAAACCGTGAGGGAAACATTTTGTCTCATGAAACTGAAGGTTTCACATCAGCCGTCAGCACATGTAATTTGGCATTATGCAATGCACGCAAAGAAGTGAGATACGGTGGAGGAAAATATTGATGGTGGGCTGTTCAGTTGCCACAAAGTTAAGTGGTCTCACCCCACGCCTACAGACAGTCCATGAATGTTGGGTGGTTCGACCACTTTCTCTATTAAGAAAGGGAAATTTATAATGGGTTACCCGTTTATAATTACCAATTCTGAATCATTATCGAGTGTTGAGCAATAATATAAATTATATAAATGTAGTTAAATCTATCATCAATGCGTACAATATTGTTAAAAGGCGTTAATGCCAAATATGATCATATACTCATGTATATGAAGCATCATATACACATGGGGATAAAAGGAGGGGGGTTACATGCATGGACCATGTACTCATGTATATGGTACAACATATACACATAGGGTTAAAAAGAAATAAAATAGCAAATTACCATGTTACCCCCTCTTTTTAACCCCATGCGTATATGATACTCCATATACATGAGTATAGGATCCAATTGTGTCATGTTATCTTTCATAAAATTTTGCCATGTCATTATACAATTAGAGGTTGATTTGTAGCAACGAAATCTAAAATAATACTTTTAAGTAAATAATTTTCTTTTTAAAATTGTGTTTGTCATTGGTTAGAATCATTAAGCCGTTTAGTGCAATCTATCTATCTATACTAATACTATTAAAAGGCGTTGAGATGTCAGGATACTCCACATGTATTGCCACTTGGTGTCCAGTCAACGCTTATATGTGCAACGGGCCCCTATAACTATATTTTTACTCATATAGTTAAAATAAAATGATATAGAAAATGGTAACATTAATTACCACACTTTAATAACAATAATAAAAATTGAATAACTAATAATATTTTTAGCTAATTTAATCATGTAACGGTAAACTTATTAATCATCACAATTACTATTGAAAATTTTTATAAC